>JBAMBR010005059.1:20000-21157 GCA_037044475.1 Zaprionus obscuricornis | reverse complement strand
CTAATGATACCAATTGTGGTATACGATGACGTCGCTGACTTGATTTTAATGGACAATTCATTAACGTGGGATAAACATGATCGGGTCCATTTCCCCAAACATCATACCATGATATTTGTAATCGTGTCATTTCAACAATATCTGGAAAATGACTATCCTCATACCAGATATGACAATATGTTGGCACATATGGTCCATTTATATGACTAGTCATACCCAATATGGTAATGCTTGGCGTTGATTGTACAGAAATACGTCTATCATAGTATGCTGCAAATAGATAATAGCTAACATTACCACCTAAAGTATATTGATAATACAATTGTTCAAATTGTATATCCTCATATCGTGGATAGGGTGCACAATTATCCAAAAGTGACCAATTTTTTCCCATATTCTGTTGCAGTAATTCTTTCAACAATTCTATCTCATTGGACGGCTCATTATTATGTTGATTATCATTTAGTTGTTGATCATTATCATTGGGCTGATTGGGTAACTCATTATTGGCTGCCCTATTTTGCACTAATTGAAAGACACAAAAAAAGAAATTTTGAAAAAATTTAAGAAAAAATATAAATAAGTATTTTTTTTTTTTTTTTTTTTTTATTTACATTGCACTAAACTTCCGTCATTTAATATTGGTTCCGGTAAATTACTAAATTTTGCACAAATATGCAATGTCAAGCCGAGAAGGACAAAGTATACTAAATATTTAACGTAACGAAACACCTTCATCACATTCATTGCACAGAATGACTAGTTCAATTAGTATCTGGTATATGATCTGAGAAGTACTTTCAATAGAAACTAATTAACTAATTGCTATGACTAAAACAGACTAAAAAGACAGCGCTGTAAAAAACAAAAAGAAATTTCAAAGATATCACTAAAAAACATAACACTAAAAACATATATAGAATTAGAACGAATGGAAATGGAATATGTTGAACTAAAATTTATACATTTGATACACATAGATATTGATACACAGCAATTAAAGATATTTGGAACAAATGGAAATGGAACATATAGTTTAAAGCGATATTTAACTAAATCATATAAAATATATAAATCATATAAATACACAACAATTATACATAAATAATGAAACAAATGGAAATGGAACATATAAAATTGAAACGAATGGTATAGAA
>JBAMBR010005059.1:0-15000 GCA_037044475.1 Zaprionus obscuricornis | reverse complement strand
GGCAAAGTTTTTTTTTTTTTGGTATATGTTCGGACAAGTTGAAAATTACAAGTTATGTTAAATTTATCAAGGCAAAAACGCGGCACACGTTTATTATGCTTAGATGATTTAAGCAAATAACTTTTAGTGTTCACTGTATCTTCACATTGATCTTTGAGCTATAACGCTAAAGTATAATATGGCAATTTAAATCTACATAACATACACATACATATGTATGTATGTGTATGTATGGCACACGCCTCCGGTTTCTATGACAATAGTTTTCAAAGAAGTTTTACAAAACTTTTCTCTTAAGAGTTTTCATCACTTTGCATTTTGGGCTTATTTTTTTTTTGTCAGTATCAATATCCAGTGGCTCAAGTTTCTTTATCATTTTATGCTCAGCTCTTTTCCACTTCACATATGCAAAAATGCTAATTGTGCCAGTTATATGACACGAGCGCATATACACTATGTACCATATATTGTATAAATTATTAATTGATTTTTCTTTACGTCTGTCATCTGCTGGCAAGTTTTTTTACTATTTTATATGACATTATTATTGCCAGATATATGTCAATATGGTAACATATGACAACATATGACGACATGTCATATCGAAAATTATCAATATTTAAAACTACAAGTTTTTTACTATTTTATATGACATTATTATTGCCAGATATATGTCAATATGGTAACATATGACAACATATGACAACATATGACAACATGTCATGTCGAAAATTATGAATATTTAAAACTACACAACAAAGTCAAGCAAAGCGTCATAAAATTGTTTATATGACCAGTTATATGACAACATATGACAAGATATGGCAACATGTTATATCTAAAATTGTTGGAAATTAAAATTTTACAGCAAACTCGTATGAAAACTCTAGCAAAGTGGCAAAAACCTGCTTATATGATCACTTATATGACAACATATGACAGCATATGGCAACATGTCATACAGAAAACTGATAAAAATTAAAACTGCATAAAAACTCAGTTGAAAACTCAGAATATAGTGACACAAAAGTGTTTATATGATCACTTATATGACAACATATGACAACATATGACACCATATGACACCATATGACGATATGTTATAGCAAAAACTATTAGAAATTAAAACTGCACAACAAAGTCTGATGAATATTCAAACAAAGTAACACAAAAGTGTTTATATGATCACTTATATGACAACATATGACACCATATGACGATATGTTATAGCAAAAACTAGTAGAAATTAAAACTGCACAAAAAACTCAGTTAAAAACTCAAACAAAGTAACACAAAAGTGTTTATATGATCACTTATATGACAACATATGACAGCATAGAATTGAATTGCAGCACTTTGAATAAATTGTTGTTTGTACTATAGTTCAAGGAGGCAGTTAACTAACGCTTTTGCGGGTCAGCTAAAGTTTCTATTTGAAAATATATTCAAAAAGTTGTGTAAATTATTCGTCGCACTCAAAAAAAAAAAAAAAAAAAAAAAGCTGTTGACAAGCGCTTGTAAAAACTGTTACGTTTCCACTATACAGACTATAGAGAAGAGGCAGTTGGAGTGTATAGAATGTAGAATGTAGAGTGGAAAATGGAAATGGAAAGATGGAAAGAATGGAGATGGTTGACGAGCTGCTGGCACAACCAATCAAAAATCCGCCCTACCACCAATACGGTTGCATTTGTGTGTGGCATCATCATCATCATCAACATGAACATCATCATCATTATCATTGTGTCCAATTTGCATTTCGAATGGCAAACGGTCACAAAACCGGATGAAGAGAACGTTGAATAGAGATGAAGTTGAACGAACAGTTGGACAGACACAACGTAGCCACAAAATGGTTAAGCGAATGGCTTTTAAAGGACCTTCAATCTTCTACTTCTACATCTCCTTGTGCCTATAACAGAACTTTTTGCACTCAGTGCACAGTACATACTAACAGCTCACAGCTCACAGCTAACAGCTAACAGCTCTTGCCCCTTGGCAGTCAGCCCTCAGCACTTTGCGGTCTCTTTCGGTTTATTGGGCCAATTTGCAAGTTGATTAGCTCAGAGTTTCACTGCTACTGCTACTGCTGCTACTGCTGCTGTTGCTGTTGCTGTTGCTGTTGCTACATACATCATCATCTTGTTCTGGTTTAGACTCTAGACTCAACTCAACTTGTGTGTCCTACAGGTTCTTGCATGCAATTCATGCAAAAAAAAAATGAAGAAGGGGCGTGGTACATTTGGCAACAACTTGAACAATTTCCAATGCATTGTTGACAACGTTACGTTTGTGTGTGTGTTTGTGTGTGTGTCTGTGACATGAATGAAATGAAATGAATGGCAATGAACAAACGAAATGAATGAATAATGCTTCGCATAAAATTCAAGAAATACTTTTTTTTGTAAGCAATAAACTTTAATTGCTGATTATGCGAACAGCGATAAACAAAAACAACAAAATCAACAGCAGCAGCAGCAGCGATGTCAACGTCAACTGCGACGCTTTCATATGCATTGCAGTTTCCTTTTATATATATATATTTTTTTTTGGCAGATTGTGTTAACAAAACGCTTGAAAAACACTCAAAAAAAAAAATAAACAACAAAAACAAAAACAAAAATATTTCAATAATATTCTATGTTGCTGTTGTTGTTGTTGCTGTTGTTGTTGTTGGGGAAGCTGCTGCTGTTGTTTATCCCAATGCGCTGCTGTTGCGGCTGTTCCTTCCGCTGCTGTCGCTGTCGCAGTCGCTGCTGTTGGCGGCGCATAATTCGAAAATTGAAATTGTCGTCACGTACATAACGCCGGCAGCGACGCCAACGCTGCGTCACTTGTCAACATGAATTTCCAATTTTCTGTTAACGCCGCGCCATTGTATGTTGCCATTTTGGACATACACTAACCACACATATATACACATACAGTCGGGCATAGTGCAACAAGTGACAGAAGTTGCAACAAATATTTTCAAAAATATTTTCCAAAAAAAAAAAAATTTTAAAAAAATACTGAAAACTCTATGGCTAAAAAATGGAAGCAATGGACATATGTTTGAAACGCGAGAAGCCTAGAAATATTTTCAAAAAAAAAAAAATATATATTTTCTAAAAACAAAATTTTATTTTTTAAATAAGTGGCAACTTTAGCAAAAAAAATAAACATGTTGGCAACGCCGCCAATGTCAACAATTTGTGCAGTGAAAATATTTTTGAAAATATTGAAATTTCCATACAACAATTATTGCTGCATTTCATAACAGCTGGCAACTCTAGCATAATTTATGCCATATGGCAACCCTATACAAATATTGAAAATCTAAAATTACTAAAAAAAAAAAAATAAAAAATTACATTTCAAATAAGACAAAAAATCGCTGTAATTTTCAGTTTGTTAGTGTAGCCTAAATTTCGTCAATATTTTTTTAGTTGGTTTTTTTTTTTAGCTGTTTTTTTTTTGCGGCCGTTTATAAATATTTCTCTTTTAAGTTTTTTGTTGTTTTTTAATAAGTACTTAGACAACATGGTTGTTCACTTTTTACTCGCTCTTTCTATCTCTCTCTCTCTCTCTCTCTCTCTCTCTCTCTCTATCGCTCTTTTGTCGTTTTTAGAGCAAGGCCACGTAAGAGAAACTGAGAACTTTTTTTTTAGGTTTTTGGCGGTAGAAACAGGATACGGCAGTATAGGTAACGGAAGTTAAGCTTCGGTTGTTTTTTTTTTTACTAGAAAAATCTAATAGTGATATGTGTATGTATCACAGTGTGTGTGTATATGTGTGTGTGTGTGTGCTTTGCTTCAAAAAAAAAAAAAAAAAAAGTCTGCAGTATGCTTGAATTTTGATGAGTTCTCGAATTTCGCCTTGTTTTGCTTGGGGAAAACTATTTATAAATCAATTTTCCGATGCAAAGTAAAGCGCAACTAGGGAAGAATTCAACGTACTAAAGGTTTACGGGGGGAGGGGCTATAACAGAAAAATCTGTAATCTAACTATATGTCATTCTATCCTTCTCTCTAACTCTCTCTCTCTCTCTGTCTATCTCTTTTTCTCTCTCTTTCTCTCTCTCTCTCTCTCTTGCTTGTCATAGTTTATGCTGTTAAATTTTCTGTTTTTTACCTTCAAAAAATTTTGCTGTATGTAAAACTTTAAAACCAAAAAAAAAAGTTTATGTGTGTGCTTGCGTCTGTGTGTGTCTATGTGTGCGTGTGTGTGTGTGTGTGTTGAGCTTGTCGTCAGCATTATCATCATTTTGATTAAACGCAAACAGCGTCGCTACAAAATTAGTTGACATTTATGCAAATACATGCCGGACCAGGGCCAACAAAACTTCTCGTTCTCTTTCTCCTTCTCATTCTCCTTCTCATTCTCCGTTGCCCCTTGTCCAGTTAATCTCCCATAGCTCTGTCTCCCCTTGCTCTTTACATCCCTTAGTAGCATGTCTCTTACCGCCATACTCATACTTCTCTCAGAGGCAATGAGCTCATGCCTTATCATGCCGCATGCTCATCTGCCGTGATTTAACCCCTTGTTGCCCCATTTATTGTTGCCTTTGCTTGCAGCAGCCAAATTTTGCTTAAATCCGCTTCAACTTTTTTTTTTTTTTATTATTCTTTACTTTCAGTTTTCCTTATTTTATTTATTTATTTTTTTTTTGCTTCCCAAAAATTTTTTGTTTTTTATTTTAATTTTATATTATGTTTTTTTTTTTTTTTTTTTTTTGTGTGTTATTTGATTTTGGCGTTTTAATCTCTGGCTATCGCGCTGTTGCTGTGTACTTTTTGCTGCGTTTTAAATTAATAATAAAGAAATTTCGTGCTTATGCGTAGATGAGCATGAAAAAAAAAAAAAATGTTTAATTTTTTTTTTTTTTCACTCTCCTGAGCCTTTGTCTTAGCCTTCGCTTTTTCGCCTTCGTCTTTATTTTTGGCCATTACCTTCATCTTGGACTGCGATGCTTTTGCCTTTTGCGCTGATTTCAATCGCAATTCACTTTTAAGTTTTTATCATCTTAAGGTCCAAAGGTTCCATGCAACTGACAAACACAAACACACACACAGAAAAATATACACAAAGACACACACACACACACACAGAGAGAAAGTTAGACAAACACGTGCCGCATAGAAGGAGAAGAAGAAGAAGAAAAATAATATAGCTTAAAGAAGTGTGTGTAAAATTGAAATAAATATGAATATGAAATATTACGTATACGCCAGGCTTGACGTCACAGTCGCTGTAAATTGTAAATCACCAAACCGTTTGTTTAACTTTACCGGTTGGTGTTACTTCTTACAGTGATTGCGATGCATCAAATCACAGCTTAACACATGAAAATCTAAGTGAATTGTAAGTGAAAAGTAAGTGAATTGTAAGTGAATTGTAAGTGAATTGTAAGTGAAGTATGAAGTGCGGCTAATGTGAATTATCTGCATAACTGCAGTATACGCAAAACTATATTCTCACACACTTACAACACACACACACTCACACACACAAACACTCACATTCAAACACTCACACACAAACACTCACATTCAAACACTCAGTCAGTCAGTCATCAGGCACAATCACACGTGAAAAACTCGGTCACGTTGCTGCGGGAAATTGAAAAAGACGCCAAGAAAAAAAAAAAAAAAAACCAAGACGAAAAATGTAGCAACAAATAACAAAAAAAAAAAAAAAACCCTGAAAATGAAAATGAAAATGGGAAATAAAACTGTTTTTCTTTTGCGTTTCCGCTTTTTGTATTTGAATTCTCTTTCTTTCTTTTTTTTTGTTTTTGTTGTTGTCCTATTTATGTATCTAAAAGTTACAATAACATTGAATCATTGAATCTTTGTTATTGAATATTAAATGAATATTTTTCAATGAATTTTTCACAGTAAATATCAATTTCTATTTTTTTTTATTTCCCATTTTTGTCGCACTGATGAAATGATATAATTTTTTTTTACTGATTTCAATTTCAAGTGTTTCTATATACATTTAGGTTGTTTTCTAGCATATGTTAATAGAAGTGTAAGCTTATGTTCCAATTCCAAATGTTCCAATTATATTTGAAGATGCTTTGAAAAATATATTCATATTTTATTCAGTTTCATTTGCACATATTCCCAAAGTTTAATAAGCATAACTTTGCAATTTCACATGTTCCAATTCCAAACGTGTCAAAAAACTATTTCAAATAATTCCAATTCCAAAACGTGCCAAAAACTATTTGAATATGTATATATGTATATTTTTTAAATAATTCCAATTCCACATGTTCCAATACCATTTGTTCCAATTCCATTCGTTCCACTTGAGTTACATTTGTTTAAATTTTGTATAATTCTTTCTACTGATTTCAATTTCAAGTGTTCCTATATACATTTAGGTTGTTTTCTAGCATAAGATAATAGAAGTGTAAGCTTATGTTCCAATTCCAAATGTTCCAATTATATTTGAAGATGCTTTGAAAAATATATTCATATTTTATTCAGTTTCATTTGCACATATTCCCAAAGTTTAATAAGCATAACTTTGCAATTTCACATGTTCCAATTCCAAACGTGTCAAAAAACTATTTCAAATAATTCCAATTCCAAAACGTGCCAAAAACTATTTGAATATGTATATATGTATATTTTTTAAATAATTCCAATTCCACATGTTCCAATACCATATGTTCCAATTCCATTCGTTCCACTTGAGTTACATTTGTTTAAATTTTGTATAATTCTTTCTACTGATTTCAATTTCAAGTGTTTCTATATACCTTTAGGTTGTTTTCTAGCATATGTTAATAGAAGTGTAAGCTTATGTTCCAATTCCAAATGTTCCAATTATATTTGAATGTGCTTTAAAAAATATATTCATATTTTATTCAGTTTCAATTGCACATATTCCCAAAGTTTAATAAGCATAACTTTGCAATTTCACATGTTCCAATTCCAAACGTGTCAAAACACTATTTCAAATAATTTCAATTCCTAACATGTCAAAAACTATTTGAATATGTATATGTATATATGTATATTTTTCGAATAATTCCAATTCCACATGTTCCAATACCATATGTTCCAATTCCATTCGTTCCACTTGAATGACTTTTGTTTAAATGTTATATAATTCATTCTTTGTTATAAATATTTGCTCATAAATGCTTTATAAACACATTAAATTCCATTTCCATTACGTTTCCATTGTGAAGGAGGCATATGTACACATAGTCTATAATAACATTCAAGTTTTCTAAGGCTCAAATAACAATTCTGTCTGTGTTTTTTTTTCTCTCTAATGTTTCTGATGGTTTTTCGTTACCATTTGATTTCTTTACTTTGGAGTATTCAATGGTTTTTGGGTTTGGGTTTGGATTTTGAAGTGTAGGGTGTGATGGAACGTGGAATTGGAGTAAACAGCTTATCAATTGGATTGTTGTATTTAGCCTATTGTTGTTTTCACTTGACTTTTTACTTTTTGTATTGCATGCGACGTGTGTTTGATAACAAGCAACGGTGACAAAGAAACAAAAAAAATAGAAAGAAAAAGAAAAAGAAAAAGTTGAAAAATACCAAAAGCATCAAAAGTCATGGCAAGGCAGGGCAAAGGGTGAAGGGATGAATATAGAAGAATTCTATAGGGGCAAGGCAAAAAAAACGGTAGGCAATAATGACTTGGCCCATTGTAAAGTCAAAAGCAATTGCTACTTAAAGCGCCAATATCCAAATCCATTTTGACCTAAACCCCTGCGACTGGCAATTAGCAATCGACCATCAAATGCAAATAAATGGCAAAAAGATAAAGTGACAAGCAAAAAGAGAATGAGAGTGAGAGTGGGAGAAGGAGATCGGGAGAGTGTTAAGGTATAAGATATACGCTGAGCCTGTAGGCAAAAATTCAGCATAAGATTACAGACTGAAGGCTCCTTTAGACTCTTTGGACTAAATTCTGGCGCCCTCTTGACCGAAAAAGAAGCAGCAGCAGCATCATTTCAAGACTTTTACATACTTTGGCCTAATGTTTATAATGTTTATTTGCTGACCTTATTGTCGGCATTGACATCATTAATGATGCCTCAAGTGTCCTCCATTTAGGCTGAACGAGCATCAAGAGAACAAATAAACCAAAAAATGCCAGCTAAACGCGTTACCCAAACGAAAATGAGAGAGACAGAGCACAAGACACTGAGAGAGAGAGAGAGAGAGAGCATAGAAAAATAGCAGCATCAGCTTTATACAATGTTGAATGCAACGTATATAACAACAACAACAACAACAACAACGCGTTAAAAATTACGCCCTCCCCTCGATGCCTCATGAAACATTCGTAGTAAAAGTCGATGCCAAAACAACAAACAGAAAAAAAAAAAGAAAAAAAAATAAAGAGCAAAAGGAAATGCGAAACGATGCGCAACAAATTCAAATAGAAAGATAAAAAAAATAAAAAAAAAAAAAAACACAGCAAAACAAAAACCGAAATAAGAGAAAAGAGAAAAGCAAAAAAAAAAAAATGAGAAAAAAAAAGAAAAAAAAGTCAAATGTGCTCCTTGACTTTGTCGCCTTGGTCCTCTGTCCGCTGTTCCCGAAGTTCTTTCAAATCATTTTTTTTTTTCTTCATTTCATTTTTTGTTTTTTTTTGTTTTTGTTTTTTTTTTTGGTTGACAATGACGAGGATTGCGCCACTTCATTTTCATGCAATGAACGAAATTGATGGCCCGCCTGTGATACGATACAATGAGACACAGCAAAAAAAAAAAATATAGCGACACAGCGAGCGAAAGAAAGCGCACGAGAGAGTGAGAGAGAGAGAGAGAGAAAATAGCAATTGAAATTGAAAAAAAAAAAGAAGATAAGGAAGCTGAAATCAAAACCGAAACCAAATCACAAATAATTATTCAACATTTGCAAAATCAAAGAAAATAAATGAGAAAACAGGAAGAAACAGAAAAAAAAAATAAATAAATAAATAAAAAAAAAAAACACAAGAAAACAAGGAAAACACATTGAGAGGTTTCAGATTCGGAAAAGCGCGCAAATATTTGTGAAATATAACACGTTACTGTAAATATTGGCGAATATTTTTTTTGTCATTTGAAACGAGCAAAAAAAAAAAGAAAAAAATAAATAAAAATTTGTGTGTCTAAAAATAATATTAAAAAAATTGAAAAATTGAAAAATTTATTGAAAATGTTTGCAATCAATAAAATAATAATAATAATAATAATAATTCATAAAGCAATATGAAACGTATGGAATTGAAACAGCTAATAATGCTTTAGAAGCTAATTGAATGTGTTTTTATACAAATTTAATTGCAAAACATTTATTGAGTTTGCTTTTCACGCTGCGGAACATGTGGAATTGAAACAGCTAATAAAAAAAAAAATCAACAATTGCATTTGTATAATAAATTACCATTAATTATATTTAATGGTTCGACACATTTAAATTAGTAATTTTTATATAGAGGAACGTATGGAATTGAAACAGCTTATTATTTTTATAGAAAATACCAAGTGTTATATATGAGTTTAGCTTGTTGCCTTATATATTAGTGCTTGCTCATGCAATTTGTATAAAATTTATGCAGTGGAACATATGGAATTGAAACAGCTAATACAAATCAAAGGAAATTTACAATTTGATTTGCTATAAACAAGTTAAAACGGACTACTTTTAACTGTTCGACACTTTATTTTAGTCATTTTGCTGTAGTGGAACGTATGGAATTGAAACAGCTAATTATTTTTACAGAAAATACCAAATGTTATATATGAGTTTAGCTTGTTGCCTTATAATTTAGTTTTTGCTCAAACAATTTGTATAAATTTATGCTGTGGAACATATGGAATTGAAACAGCTAATTGCATTTTACAGTAAATTACCGCATTTATACTTAAGTTACAGTTATTCCATTTCATATTAGCTGCTTATAACTTTCTTTTCATATTATTGCGCTGTGTGGAACATATGGAATTGAAACAACAAATTATATTTTAAAGAGAATTATATATGAGTTTCACTTGTAGCATTCAATGTTAGTTGCTTAACATTTTCATTTCTTATTTTTACGCTGTGGAACATATGGAATTGAAACAGCTCAATAATTTTTAATATATAAAATTACAAGTATTACATATGAGTTTAAGTGTTATAGAGCTAAAAAGTTTTGCTTTTTACGCTGTGGAACATATGGAATTGAAACAGCTAATAAAAATTTTGCAGAATATTGCAACAGTTATTTATATACTGTAACTGTAACTTTATTAACTTTTACTTTTTATTTTTTTCGTTGTGCTTACCTCACAGTCTCTCCTCTCTATCTTTCGCTCTCTCTCTCTCTCTCTCTCTCTCTGTCATTCTCTTTATATTTTCTTGTTGCTTCGCATTCCTTAGTCTATAAGCTGCTGCCTTGAGCAGCAGCTGCACGCAGTTGCAATGAATTCTTATTCATTGCAAAGCCCTTTGAGTACTCATAAACCGCATTTAATAATACCTTAAAAACTTGACTCTTTGATACTGTTGAGCATCAGCTCTCTCTCACACTCTATCTCTCTCTCTCTCTCTCTCTCTCTCTCTCTCTCTGGCTCGGTCACTGTTTCTGTTTTCTCTTTGTCATTGTTGGTATTGTGTTACACTTTCGCATGCCCTTTGAGCCGAATATCGCTAAGTTGCACCGCAAACAACAAAACGTTGCCAATATCCTGCATTGCCCCAAGCATTGCTCTCGCACTCGCTCTTCGCTCTCCGCCTCAGCCACAGTCATAGCCTCAGCCTGTGCATCCTGGCAGAAGTTGGCATAAAGCCAAAACCATCGTTTTAACACTCTATCATGTCAACCAAATGCCACAGACACAGATACACAGACACACAGATACACTGTGGTATCTACTGCCAGGCATGGGCGCTGTGCGCTCTGATAGTAGGAGGCGTGGCAAGCTGCAAAGTGCTAACAAAGCCAGGCCAGTTGTTGTTGTTGTTGCTATTGCTATTTGGTCATGCAACGTATGTTGTTTGAGGCTTGCGGAAAGGTGGCAAGATGGGTTGGGGGATTGGGGGTCGGCGGCAAACAAAGGCGTCGCGATGCGACTATAAAACCAACAACAAAACGCGTTGCAACAACTGAGCAGTATCCATTGCCACTGCCACAGCCACAGCGACAGTTACAGCAACACAGCTTGCGTCTCTTAGCAATGCATACTATCTCATTGCCAGTGTCAGTGCCACATGCGGCGCTTATATTGTGTAACCGGAAATCCTTTGACTTTGCTGCTCAAACTGTGAAACTGAAACTGAAAATGAAACAGAAACAGAAAAAGAAAGAGAAAATGAATCGCGCAACGAATTGTGCGAATTGGTTTTATTTGCCACAGCGACCACAATGAATAAAATGTGAATAAAATGAATGAATTGTAGACGAATAATAAGATGCTTTCAACTTGTATTTAGATGAATGTTGCAACATTAATCTTGCAACAAATGGTTGACAATAATAATGGAAGGAAAGGACGAAAAAAAAAAAAACAAAATCAAAATAAAAAATTGTTTAAGTTGAATTTCATATTGAAATTGAAAAAAAATTAAGTGGCAATAAAATTGAAAGCAAAATTGAAAATACAAAATTTCAAATTGAATTTAAAATTCGAAATTCGAAATTTAAATAAAAAAAAAAAAAAAAAAGCGTAGCAAGAGAATGTAAAATAATATTGACAATAATAATTGAAGTTGAAGTTAAAAAATAGAAGCTAAAATCGAAGTTGTACAAAAAAAAAAAAAGTTTGAATCGAAATGAAGTTGAAATTGTATTAGAAATAAATTAGAAATTGAAAATTAAATTAGAAATTAGAAATTGATGTTAAAGTTGAAATTGAAATTGAACGAAAATTAAAATGATATTGACACTGAAATTTATGTTGAAATAAAAATGAAAGAAACTTAAATTAAAATTAAAAATTGAAACTAAAACTGAAATATAGAAATATAGAAAATATTGAAATATGATATATGAAAATTTCAGTTGAACTACAAGTTGAAACTAATATCGAAATTAATGCTCAATTTTCAATTGAAATTGAAAGTGAAATTTCTATGAAAATTTAAAGTGAAATTTCAATGAAATTTCAATTCAAAGTGAAATTTCTATGAAATTTAAATTTGAAATTTCTATGAAAATTGAAAGTGAAATTTCAATAAAAAGTAAAATTTCTATGAAATTTATATGTGAAATTTCTATGAAAATTGAAAGTAAAATTTCTATGAAAATTGAAAGTGAAATTTCTATGAAATTTAAATGTGAAATTTCTATGAAATTTAAATGTGAAATTTCTATGAAATTTCTGTGAAAATTGAAAGTAAAATTTCAATGAAAACTGAAAGTGAAATTTCTATGAAAATTGAAAGTAAAATTTCTATGAAAATTAAAAGTAAAATTTCTATGAAATTTAAATATGAATTTTCTATGAAAATTGAAAGTGAAAATTCAATGAAAATTGAAAGTGAAATTTCTATGAAATTTAAATGTGAAATTTCTATGAAATTTCTATGAAAATTGAAAGTAAAATTTCAATGAAAACTGAAAGTGAAATTTCTATGAAAATTGAAAGTAAAATTTCTATGAAAATTAAAAGTAAAATTTCTATGAATTTTCTATGAAAATTGAAAGTAAAATTTCTATGAAAATTAAAAGTAAAATTTCTATGAAATTTAAATATGAATTTTCTATGAAAATTGAAAGTGAAAATTCAATGAAAATTGAAAGTGAAAATTCAATGAAAATTGAAAGTGAAATTTCTATGAAATTTAAATGTGAAATTTCTATGAAATTTCTATGAAAATTGAAAGTAAAATTTCAATGAAAACTGAAAGTGAAATTTCTATGAAAATTGAAAGTAAAATTAAAAGTGAAATTTCTATGAAAATTGAAAGTAAAATTTCTATGAAAATTAAAAGTAAAATTTCTATGAAAAAATAAAAATAAAATTTCTATGAAAATTGAAAGTAAAATTTCAATTAGTTGAAACTAAAATAGAAATTGAAATTGCATTAGAAATTTCAGTTGAAAAATGAAATTGAAATTAAAATCGAAATCGAAAATTTAAATTGTAAGTGAAAATTGCAATGAAAATTGAAAGTGAAATTGAAGTTGAAAATTATAGTTGAAAATTCAAGTTGACAAAATTGCAAATCAATTGAAGTTTTGTGTGTATTTGATTATAGGGCGAAATTGTTGTTTTACATTAATCAAAGCTGCAAAATGCGGCATACCACGCACACTTGCTACATGCTACATGCAACTTACCTCAATTACAGTTCATATTTGGCAGTTTGTGTGGCTTAAACTGTTCCACAAATACATTCAATCCACTTTCGCAATGCCTCACTCTCTCTCACACTCTCTCTGTCTCTAACACAGTCTTACTAGTAGTAGTAGTGTGTGTGTGTGTGTTAGATTGATTCACAGCTAACCACAAAGCACGCGGCATATACACGTAATGTGCGCGCGCTTACCGCCACGCATCATTCAAATTGAGGCTCCCCGCTGTGTCCGTACATATGTGTGTGTGCTACTGCAGATGCCACAATGTGAGACACATAATTCACGACGAATATATTCTGCGTTTCAATGGCTACGTAACGAGTAATTGGGAATGAGAACATGCCCCTTAACATGTGCTTAGTCAGCGAACTGTCAGTTACTCTAACATCATATGTCATGTTTATATAACAGTTTGCGGTTTTATTTATTTATTTTTTTTTGTCGTTTTCTCTCTTTTTCTTGTATAACAATTTTATATAAAACACTTATGCAGCAAATTGTTGCATATATACATACAAATATATAAATAAAAACAATTTAAATTGTTGCAAAAGATTTTTTCCTTTTTTTTTATATAATTGATTAATTGTATAACAGTTCTTAAATATAGAACATTTTAACAGACAGTTTTTGTCTACGATTTTTTTTTTATTTTTTAAATTATATTAATTTTCTTTTAAACTTTAATGTATAACAGTATATAACAGTAACAGTTGACTGTTATTACATATGCTGTAGTTGTATAACAGTTTTCATATTTAACAATTTCAACAACTGAAAAAAAAAATTCACTTAATTTGTATAATAGTTTTTTTTTTGCTGTTAGAAATACTTTTCTTTATTAGTATAACAGTTTGGTTTTTTGTAAGACAGTATAACAGTTTTATGGCAGCAAGTAATGGCATATATTAAATTGTAATTATGCTGACAAAAATGTCATAATAGTGTCTGTATAACAATTTCTATAAAAAATTTGGTATAACAATTGTCTATTTTTTTTTGTACAACAGTTTATTTTTGTATATTCAATTTTATGTATAACAGTTTTCAGTATGACAGTTTTACTTATACAGTTTTTCGATCTGGTATAATAATTGTCCGCTTTTTGTACAACAGTTTTTTTTGTGTAATCAATTTTATGTATAACAGGTATCAGTATAACAGTTTTCAGTATAACAGTTTTCAGTATAACAGTATTACTTATACAGTTTTTCGATCTGGTATAATAATTGTCCGCTTTTTGTACAACAGTTTATTTTTGTATATTCAATTTTATGTATAACAGTTTTCCGTATAACAGTTTTACTTATACAGTTTTTCGATCTGGTATAATAATTGTCCGCTTTTTGTACAAAATTTTTTTTTTTGTGTAATCAATTTTATGTATAACAGGTATCAGTATAACAGTATAACAGTTTTCAGTATAACAGTTTTCCTTATACCATTTTTTTTTTTTTTTTCGTATAACAATTGTTTATTTTTTGTATAAAAGTTTGATTTTTTTTTTTTTTTGTATAACAGTTTTCAGTATTAAGAAAAAAAAAACTAAAGACTTGACTAAAAAATAAAGAAGCTTAAAGCGCGCTGTAAATAATGAACAGTTGAAAACGTGAAACGTGATGAGCGTAAAGGAAAATAAAGAGAAAAAGGGGAAAACGAAATAACTGTGAAAGCTAATGGAAAACGCGAAATATAAAAAAAAAAAAA
>JBAMBR010005058.1:0-15815 GCA_037044475.1 Zaprionus obscuricornis | reverse complement strand
TGGGTTGAAAGTCACATGAGAAATCGAAATCTAAATAGTTCTTAATTTTATACAAAACGGCAAAAAAAAATGGAAAAATGAAAATCCAACAAAAAAAAAAGTCAAGTGAAACCAAAAAAAAAAAAAAAAAGAAAACTTAATATAGATTAATTTAAATGATAAATGCAAAAAAAAAAACAACACAAAACAAACAAATAAAATTTAAATAAAAATTAAATATAATACATATGCATATACTATAAAGAATATCTTAACTGAATACACTAAGTAATAATACAGTTTAAATATTTAAGTAACGCTAGAGATAAAGATAAAAACAAAAAAAAAAAACCAAAACTGAAGTAAATTTAAAAAAAAAAAATTAATAAATAATTATAAAAAAACGACTTGTAATTTATATACAAGATATACATAAACAAACATATAATAACATAAATACCTGCCTTCAACAAATTTGTTAATGAAACCTATTAATACGGTTATCCTTCTGATATGCCTCAATAAATGGCACTGGGGCCAATGTTATAGTACAATAGATGCTACTAGTGCCTGGCCAGGCCATCAGACGCGATAGCTCTGCCACACGTACAGTTAGTCCACCATTGGGCTGTATGTCACAGTCAACAATCTCATCATCGGCCGTCCAGTGGAAGAATGGTTTATATCGTAATTTATAATTGGGTAATGTATGTTTTCGACGTACTGCTTTGCGTATTTGATTCGATATAAGATTCGTAATATTCGATTGCATTTGACGTCCTTGATACTTTGACTCAATAACTAAATTTAGCTCGGGATCTCCCAAAAAGCTTAAGGACCAATGTGTATAAGGTTTACGTGTAAACTGAAGCCGCGCCATTCCAGACAATTGTTTAACTATAATATTATAATATTTAATATATTTAATATTTACTATATATATATATAGTATAGTATTATACCTTTTAACATAATGGAACCCTTTTTGCCCAATACCATGTCGGCATCAATTGATGTAGAAAAATTTCCAATATAGTTAATATCCAATAATAAGTCCAGGTTTTCAATACGTTGCTCGGCATCATCAAGTTGTACATTATGTACCGATAGTGATCTAATATCAGGAAACTGATCACCTAATTCCAATTCCTTGATCTTGAAAAAAAAAACAATTATAAAAAATTTACTTTATGTAATATATTGAAAGAGGTGTAGTCCAACTAACCGTTAGCTTATCCAATAATTTACCAGTTGTAGTTTTAGTTATAAGTTCATCCAGTTCAATGGATAGTTTACGATAAAACCATTTTCTTACACGATTTGAGTTTTTGAATTCATGAAACAAAAATTGCATTACGAAATTCAATGAAACCAATGTTGATGAACTATTCACATTATTCGGATGTATTTCATAGTTATTCGTTTCCGCTTTTGTTGTATTCAAATTTCGGGCAGTTTGCTTAATGTTCTTAAATGGAAAGAGAAAGAGAATGTAAGGAGTTAACGTTAACGTTGATGTAAATGCAAAATTAAATTATAGATACATACAAATATTCATAGATAACTTGGCAGCAAAAACTTACCAGGGGTAGGGTATACTTTGCATTCATTTGTTTCTGCTCCTCACTTTCATCGGGAAGGTTTGAAAATTTAATAAATAGCAAATATTGAAGTAATATCATAACAACTCCACCGATAAGCAGAAATATTAAACATAATAGCAATATATTGGATATGGGAATCTCCATTATTGGGGTTTTATTTTTCTTTTCAATTGATTTTGGGGAACTTTTACTGTGTACAAGTTTTAATTAGTTTTTGTATTTGACTTTTCTTTTTTTTTTTTTTGGTTGTTGGTGTTTTTTTTTGGTTTTTTTGTTTTTTTTTTTTGTATTTGCCTTTTGCCGATTCAGTTTTCTACTTAGTGCATGTGACAAATCAGCTTTCAGTCTTTTCAATTACTTCTCGGATATACATACATTTTAATGCATATGCATGTGCATATGTATGTATGTACGTATCTGTATGTAAACACTTTTCATTCATGCATTTTCTAACGTATCATCAATGTTTTCAGAGACTGACACTGACAACATGACTTCAAATGCTAGCTTATCACTCCATCCATTTGAATTATCTCTCTCTTTCTCTCGTTGTTGTTATTATTGTTATACTATTACTATTGTTTTACTTCTAAATCCAATTATCGATGTTGTCGAACTTGATAATTCTTTAAGCTTACTGAATACAATAACTGAATACATTCAAAGTCAATCTACTATAGTATGGTTATATCTTAACATACACACACACACACACACATAAGACACAGGAATATGCATTGAGAAAATCAATACTCCCGAAATTTCTAATTGCGCATGCCTCGATGTCAGCTGATTTCCAATTGTTCTAGACAAAATGTGACCAGATGTACATATATATGTAAAACTGACATTTGGAAGCTTACAAACTTTATCCGTTACAAGAAGTCAAATTCATTGTAAATGAGATATTTTTATGTCCTTAAAAGCTCATATAAATTATGATTATATTTTCGATTAGTATCAGTATCAGTTCATCGATAATGTGCAGCGGCCTATGAAAATCAGAGCACCGGGGCTTCTAACAGTGATACAAATGGTAATAATGATATTTATTTCGATTAAAATCTTGGCCACGAAAAAGATAACTTTGATTTCTTTCTTTTCATTTTATCAAAATATATTATGAATTATATTTCATATTATATTTTTTTTGATTTTTCCAACAATTCAATTAGAATCCCCACAATTAAACCGTATGAACCTGAATGAATAATAAAAAAAAAAACTAGATATAAAAATTGTTTCAATTTTTTTTTTTTTTTAATTTTCTGGCAATCATTTGGTTTTTATTATTATGTAATTCCTTTACTTTGTGTAAAATAAGAAAGTATTAATAGGTTTCATTAACAAATTTGTTGAAGGCAGGTATTTATGTTATTATATGTTTGTTTATGTATATCTTGTATATAAATTACAAGTCGTTTTTTTATAATTATTTATTAATTTTTTTTTTTTAAATTTACTTCAGTTTTGGTTTTTTTTTTGTTTTTATCTTTATCTCTAGCGTTACTTAAATATTTAAACTGTATTATTACTTAGTGTATTCAGTTAAGATATTCTTTATAGTATATGCATATGTATTATATTTAATTTTTATTTAAATTTTATTGTTTGTTGTTTTTTTTTTTTTTGCATTTATCATTTAAATTAATCTATATTAAGTTTTCTTTTTTTTTTTTTTTTTGGTTTCACTTGACTTTTTTTTTTGTTGGATTTTCATTTTTCCATTTTTTTTGCCGTTTTGTATAAAATTAAGAACTATTTAGATTTCGATTTCTCATGTGACTTTCAACCCAGACAGGTTTTTCTTTTTGTTTTGTTTTGGTTTTTTAATTGAAATAAGAAAAATGTACATTAAGTCGTTATAATAATAATAATAATAATTATTTAAAAAAAAAAATTAACAGATTAAGCTTCATTCTAGCATGATACATTTACAGAATGATGCCAAAGATAATGGCAATCGGGTTAAATGTTGAATGTTTCATAGACTACTACACAGACTACATACATTTTAATGTATGTATATACATAATACATATGTATGTACATACACGTATATATATATATATATATATATATATATATATATATATATATATATATATATATACATATAAATATGCCTATATGTGTACAATGTTGATTTTAACAAATCTGCAGTCAAACTATAGCAATCTAGCCCAATTATGGGCTATGATTGTTTTCTTTTTTGTTTTTTTTTTAATGAATTTGTAAAATTCAGTATTTGTTTTGTTTTTTTTTTTGGTTTTTCATTTGGTTTTTGTTTTATACAATGAATGCACGACGTATTGATTTAATGGTCGATACAATACGTATGCTCTATAAGTATTTACAAAATGTCAGAACAAGGTACATGAGCTTGGAAGAACAAGCCGAGCTCAAGGCGGTTGTAAAGTATGCTCTATAAGACATTGAAGTAATAAATAGTTTTATGCTCATGGCAAAGTGGCTGCATGGACGTTGTTGTTCTTGTTGTTCTTGTTCTTATTCTTCATCATCATCATCATCATCATCATCATTATCATTATCATTCATAATCTTATTCTTCATCTTTTATCATCATCGTTGTTGTTGTTGTTTTTATTATTGTTGGACAACTTGATTTGATAGAGATAAAAATGATACTAATATATTTTCAAAATTTCCTATTGAGAACTATCGCAAGCGAACTAAATAATGTTATTCGTCTTAGTAGAATTGGAAAGCGTCTCGTAATCATGAGATACTTGAGGAGATTCTTGTTGAACTGATGTCAAAATGGATAGATAACCTACTATAAAAAGGCGCTTTTATCATATACATATACATATATCATATCATATCATATCATATCATATCATATCATATACTAAGTATAAGAGAGGAGTTCACGGCTGGCATGTAAGCGGCTTGGAGAATTGTTGTTCTTGTTCTTGTTTTTGTTTTTGCTTTTGTTTTTATTTTGGTTGTTATTATTATTATTGGGCTTTATCTAAAAGAATAGGAGATTTTGGGTTTTTGTTTTGTTTTCTTTTTTTTTTTTTTAAGAACTAAGCCAATAGTTGTTGAGGTTACTTAAAGTATATCTCGGTAGTCTAACGACAATAACAAATAATATCAAACACTTTTAGAATTTATTTTGTAATTATTAATTTTGTACTCAATAGGTAGATTTTTACTTTGTTTTGTTTTTTTTTTTTTATTTTTATTTTTTAGGTTTTTTATTTTGTTCAATTTAATGTTTCTTGTAATCAATTATTTGAAATATATTTTGTAAGCCGTTAGCGAGCGAACTGTAAACTCGGGGCAATAATGCTAAGCTGGATAAACATACATACATATATACATCATGTGTGTGTGTGTGTGTATGTGTGTATGTGTGTCTGTGTGTCTGTGTGTGTGGATACACTGCACATACATATGTAGGCAAACATTTTTGTAATCTAGCAAATTAACAATCAATCAGAATATAATAAAATTTAATATAATTTAATATATAGAATAACAAATAAAATATAAAAAAATTGAAATTGATATTCGAAAAATTGAACTACGTAAAATTTGGAGTAAAAATTATTATGTAATTTGATTATTTATTTTTCATTTTATTTTCTTTATAGTTTTTTTTGGTACTTTTTGTATGAAGTTTTATGAACAACGCTTTCCATTAATAAGTCCATTCGAAATGTATGTAGGACATACATATTTAAATACATATATGTACGTATGCATGTACTAGTATGTATGAATATACGTATGTATGCATGTATGTATGTATGTATGTACGTTGGGGTATGTATGCATGTATGTATGTAAATATGGGCGAAAAAACGTGAGAAAATGTTTCATCATGTTTCGCTTAACAAAGTTGTATATATAAAATTGTATTTTCAATACATAAGTACGGATCACATATCTATCCATATATCCATGGGTATATATATATATATATATATATATATATTTTTATTATTTTTTTTTTTGACACTAGTTAAACACTATTGTATTCTATAGGCATATATCAATCGGTATATCGATATATCCATTATGTCTGACAAATGTTTGATTTATGTTATGTTTGGTTATGTTGAATTTTAAGAGTAAATTAGTATTTTTATTTTTTTTTTTTTGAATATTGTGTTTCGAGATAAATGTATGTATTGTATTGTAGAATTAGTACAATTATCAGGAGTAAAGGTTTTTGGTTTTTTTTTTTTTTTTTTCTTTGTTATTGTAGTTAACTAGCCTATATACTAGTACTACAATTAAGTGTAGTACTAAGTATCTGCAGTGATTCCTTTAGAATTGGTTGTATTTTGGTGTTTTTTTTTTTTTTTTTGTTTCGTACACATTGGAACTACGCATACAATTTGTATAAATTCGCATTAACTGCTCAGCGGTTTGGTATATTTATTATTAGTATTATTATTATTAGTTAGTATGTAATTATTTAGTATTTACTTAAGTTATGGATTCTTTTTTTTTTGTTTCTTTTTTTTTTATTTTTTTTTTTTATTACATTATTTGTGCGCTCTTCTCTTCACTTCAATATCCTCAATTCAACATCTACAACATATTGATTTATAGATTTAGCTATTTATATGCTAACTGCGATTTTTTTTTGTTTTTTTTTTATTTATTTATTTAGAATATAACCAGCGTGCATACACACATACGTATACGTATGTATGTATGAATGTATGGGTAGGCGGCCTGTTCAATTATTATGACCAATCAAATTTTTTACTATTTGAAATTTTTTAGTATTTTTTTTCTATTATTATAATTAGCTAGCTTTTTGTTCTTGGTCTTTTTGTTTCTTGTATTGCAAGAATTGCTGAATTTAACTATTTATGTATCTATACATGGCATCTTTGTCTACACATATGTATGTATATACATATACATCTACATATGTATATACATTGATGTATGTGCTTATGTGCATATTGAAAGTTACGTACATCTTAGTCTCAAGTTCAAAGGAAAAGAAAGAAAGAATCATACAAACAAAGGGTGAACAACTTTTGAAAGCTATTATAAATTTGTTAAGAAAATTGATAATACATACATGATGATGTACACACATGATGTACATGATATTTGAGGCAACTAAAGTGTATATATAGATAATATGTACATACATTTACATACACGCATATACACATACATACATATGTACATATATGTATATATGAATGAATGTATGTATGTACAAATAATGTATGCACATATGTATGAGAGTTGATTGTTTTGTATGAATGGAAGGAAGACAGAGAACAGAATTGTATGTATGTATGTAAATACCGGTAACTAGATATCACTACAGATAGTGTACATAGAGCATATAGATAGTTAATACATCATAGTATGTACAAAAAGATGTACACATTAATGAATTATAATTTTGCTGAATTTTGAAATTGGAAATTTTCCTACTTATATTTTCATTTTTTTGTTTTTTTTTTTTCTATTTATTTATTTATTTATTTTTGTTTTTTCTTTTGTTTATTAGGAATTTTTGCTTGGATCAGAGAAATATATATATATAATATATATATATATTTATTGTATATAGTATATACACATCCATTCTCATCAGGCATACAAACACAAAACACACTCACACACACATATTTATACAGAATAATAAAGAATATAGATACACATATACATACACATTCGTATCTCAGCATTATATACTACATTATCTCACGCAATTTTGAATTAATTAATTTATGAATTTATAATAATAATAATAATAGTAATAAAAAATATAAATAAATAAAATATCTGCCAATCAATATCAATATACACGAATCATTTTGTAAGTTTTTTTTTTCTTTTTTTTTTTTGGGGTTTTCAAAATACGCGTTAATTTTCTTGCTTTTCTTTATCAATTTTGCTAATAGTACAATAGTATAATCGTAGTCATAGATAAATATAAATACATTTTACATACAAAAAATTTGATATCTACAACAATATTAGATAATAATTTACACAATCGTATAATAATAATAATAATAAATATATATATATATATATATATATATATATATATAGTATATATATATAGTTCTGCATTTGAATGTACATAATTGAATTATTAGCTTATTAGCTAAATATACATGCACATAAATGTATGTACGTACATACAGATACATCATATATATACATTCATACATATACATATATATATATATATATATATATATATATAAACAAGACAAAAACGCTTGCAAATGGATTACAGATTCATCGAGTTTATGGTAATGGTAAATATACTATTATTATGTACTAAATAACTTAACTGTATATATATATATATATGTATGTATGTTAATGTGTATGGTTGTGTGTGTGTGTGTGTGTGTACCTACAAATACATATCATATACATATACATACTAAGTAGATACTAACTACTTATAAGCTATGCATGTACCATTATGTTAAATATGTTCGAAAGAGTTTATTTTTTTTTTTGTTTTTTCTATTTTTTTTTTTCAGGCGTTGCATACAACACTTTTCACATCTTCTACTTCTTCAGCATCTTCTACTACATCTTCTTCTACTATTTTTATTTTGTATTTTATTTTATTTTATTTTTTTCATCTACTTCATTTGCTATTCTTCATGGTTTTCTTTCATCTATCATTGAGTTCATACTTGGACTTGTTCTATTACTGCTCTGACAAGTACATGATAGTACTAAGTAAAATTGTCTTTCCTTGTAATCTATCTTAAGTATCATTTCATTCCATATTCAGATCCAATTATCTTTATATACTTGTATATAAATTTATCTATCAACGATTTCTGGTTCTGTTACTGCATTCTAAAGTGTATGATACGAATACAACTGTTGATGATGATCATCTCCTTCTAATATTAATATCTGATCATGCTGATGATCTACATCTACATCTACATCTAGATCGTGATCATGATCGTGATCGTGATGTTGTTGTCTGTGATAATGATGTGGCTGCAAATCAATAGATATAGCATATCTATCGCTAGCAGTGACATTATTATAATTAATATCATTATCTGAATAAACCTTTTTTATATTATCTACAGATGTTCTTATTGTATCATGCGGTAGTATCATTCTTAGATTTCTTGGTGTACTTGTTTCTCTTGTTGCATTGTTTGTTTTTCTTGTTGTTGTTGTTGTTGTTGATCTCAGTGCAGCTGGAATTGCAAATGCTAATGCTGCTGCTGCACCTGAGTTTGTCTTATGTCTGCTTACTAATTGTTGTTGTTGTTGCTGTTGCTGTTGTATATCCGATTGAGGCGATGTAGTTCTGGTTACTGGCAATGATTTTGCCATTTGGACTGTCATTTGGAACGGTGAAGCGCCGCTAAACGAATACTCATCGCATGTGAGTGGACGTTGAGCGAAATATTGTGGTTGTGGTTGCGTTTGCGATTGCGATTGTGGTTGCGATTGCGTTTGCGTTTGTAGTGGTTGCAGTTGCGATTGATTTGGGTTTAATGCATATTCAAATGGACTTCTTCTTTCAGACAATTGTATATTATCTACTGCTGTTGCGGTTCTTGCTGCTGTTGTTCTTGCTGTTATTGTTGCTGTTGTTGTTGTTGTTGTTGTTGGTGTTGTTCCTGTGATGATATTACATGCTGTTGTATATCGATTCATATTCATATTACTTCGTATCGTATCAAAATTGTGATCTAAATTTGGTGCTGATAACGATGAACATATGGCCTGATGCTATACCCATATCTGTTCCTGACGATTACGCGATCGCAATCAAAGCCTCTGCTAGCACCAATCCTCCTCATCCGAATCGGAGTGTCGAGTGGTAAGTCCGCTCTTTGGCTTAAAACCATTAAGAACAGGAGATG
The DNA here is from genome assembly GCA_037044475.1 of Zaprionus obscuricornis. Taxonomy (NCBI): domain Eukaryota; kingdom Metazoa; phylum Arthropoda; class Insecta; order Diptera; family Drosophilidae; genus Zaprionus; species Zaprionus obscuricornis. The sequence continues at coordinate 6,355 of JBAMBR010005058.1, read as the reverse complement.
GCAGTACACGACCTGTTCGGCCCATAGCTAACGCTTGCTCAAACGATAGCGGTGCTATATATTCCAGTCTGTATATAAATAATGTATATAAAAATATATATTTAATTTTAATAATAATAGCTCATTAATTTAAATTTAATAATTTAAATTTAATAATTTAATTTAATAATTTAAATTGATAATTTAAATTTAATAATTTAAATTAAATAATTTAAATTTAATAATTTAAAATTAATAATTTAATTTAATAATTTAATTTAATAACTTAATTTATTTATTTAAATTTAATAATTTAAATTAAATAATTTAAATTTAATAACTTAAAATTAATAAATTAATTTAATAATTTAAATTTAATAATTTAACTTTAATCATTTAATTTAATAATTTAATTTAATAATTTAATTAAATAATTTAAATTTAATAATTTAAATTTAATAATTTAATTTGATAATTTTAATTTACTAAATTAATTTAATAGTTTAATTTATTAATTTAAATTTAATTATTTAATTTAACAATTTAATTTAATAATTTAATTTATTAAATTAATTTAATAATTTTAATTTACTAAATTAATTTAATTGTTTAATTTATTAATTTAAATTGAATAAATTAATTTTATAATTTAAATTTAATAATTAAATTTAGAAAGTAATTTAATAATTAAATTTATTAATTTAAATTGAATAATTTAAATTGAATAATTTAAATTTAATAATTTAATTTAATACTTTCATTTATTAATTTAAATTTAATAATTTAATTTAATAATTTCATTTCTTAATTTAATTTTAATAATTTAAATTTAATAATTTGTATTTCATAATTTAATTTAAAAATATTAATTTAAATTTTATAATTTTAATTTAAAAAGTTAATTTCAAAATTTTAATTAATAACTTAATTTAATAACTTACTGATCTAGTGATTTAATTAAATAATTTAATATCATTATATGAATTTCATAATTGAATTAGATAATTTAAGTCTCAATTACCTTTCTCTTTCCACTTCCCGCTCACGATCGCGTTCACGTTCATATAATTCCCGTTCACGGTCTCGATACTCGTAACGTAAATCATATTCATGTAATCGATCTCGATCTCTAAATCGCTCACGATCCCGTTCCCGTTCCCTACTACTATAATACATATCTCTTGGATCCCGCAATAGATCGCGGTGATGTGGCAGCGAATGAACACTGTGGGGTGTTGAATGGTGCGTCTGTGAATAAAATCCAAATATTTTACAAATTTTTGATAATAGTTATATATGAATAGAGACAGAGAAAGTTATGTGATACATACGTGTGTAGGACTTGCATTCAATTTGGGAAAATTGATATTGGTCGGCTTTAGCTGCAGTGTCGACGGTTTACTTGGAGTCGGTGGAAGCCGTCGTCCAATACCAGCACGACGAGAGGCAAGCGTTGGGTAGCTGTGCTGAACATGCGTGCCACCTGTTGCAAGACACACATTGACACAATACAAATAATAATAAATGCGATTAATGAATTTCATTAGTCAAATGATAAATGAGTATAGAAAATATATAATTATATAGATATAGATAATCGATAATCGATAATGATATTCAAATAGCAATGATACGAGAGTATGTGCCTAAAGAACGATTAATCAGGAAACTATACATTGAATGCAAAATTGATACAAATTGTATGCTACTATATATATCTATATAGTATAAATATATTCTAGCAATGTTCAGTTTTCAGTTTTAATTCATTCAACATTTTTTATTTTAATTAAAACTGCAAAAACTGAACATAAGCATAGAATGAAATCCTTAAAAAGACATACTACGTACATGAACATTAGATAAATATAGAAATATATAAATATATAAATAAATATATGTATATATTATATACAAATTTATATTATATTTATCGAATGCTCATATAGAAGAAAAATAGAAAGAGAAATCAAAAATATAATATTGTTGTTGTTGTTGTTGTTTATGCATCAAGATGCACAGTTAGATAGATGATATACGGCGTGGTGCATGCATGACTGTGAGCTATAGCTATATATATAGTATATATAGAATAGAGCAAGGAAGGGAAGTTATATAGAACAATATATGTACATATACATATATATACATATACATACATATATATATATATATATATATATATATATATAGTTCAAGTAGTTTTTCAATTTCAAAATGGCAGACACAGAAAGAATGAAACTAGAAGAAACGAATAACAGTGCAAAATACGAAAGATATAGAGATATACAACATTTGTTATAGGTACACCCCAACTTTAATCTGAATATGATAACTATATCAAATGCCTTCTGTATAATTAATTGATCTTGTTGTTGTTATTGTTATTGTTATTGTGAATTTGAAAATAGATTAATGAATTTCCACCCATACTCCAAATATGGGAATTATTCAGATTCCCATTAGATCAAATTGCTATATATGTAGTATTTAAATAGAATTGTTGTTGCTGTTGTTGTTGGTGGTGGTGTTGCGTATACAACAAATACTTTTCATATACAATTGTATTAGAGAAGGTGTTAAGAAAGAGAATTGAAATCATTTGAATATTAATTGAATAAGGTCAAAAGCACATATTGATTCTTGGTCAGTAAATTTGGCATAGAGAATGACTTAAGTGGCAAACATTTGTTCGAAATGAAATTGAAATACATTACTGTTCCGCTATAAGTCCGATTATTTCACGATAATATTTGAAAAGTATTACGAATCAATTATTAGTGTTATCGAATCAGCGTTGTCTGTGCAGTCTTTATCTTTATCTCACTTTCTCTTTGCCTGGCTTTGATTTAAACACTAAAACCATCAATGGGTTAAGCTTAATATACGTAGTATGAATTATCTATAAAGAAGTTGTGCTGTTGCATATAATAATATCATAGAATCGTTAAGTGAAATTTATTCTTGTTGCCAAAAATTCGTTGTTGCTTATTATATTTTATTTAATTTTTTTATTTTATTTTTTTTTTTTTCAGTGTAATAGAGAGTTTGATGAATATGATATAGATATATTGATATTGATTTGTACACACGAGTTGTATATGAAAAATGTATGCAGTATGTATTATATGGGCACTATATAGAGAGATTATGTGTTGATTAAAATTGTTTGTTTGATATGAACGAACGCTGCTAAAACGACTATATTTTGTTTTGAGTACGAGTACAAGTACATACATACACATAAGTATAATATTATTATTATAGTATTGTTCAATGTGAAACGCATTAGAGAACTGAGAACAGTGTTTAGTTAAGAACTTTTAAACTTTAAATTAGTTACTGTATAGATTTACTATTTAGTTAGTTAATTATTATATGTTATGTAGTATTTGATGATAGTTTTTTAGTAATTATACATAGAAATATGGAAAGTCTCATGGCATGATAATACATGTACAAACATGTTAAGCATTTTGGCAGCTATGTACGAGTACGAGTAAGCATGTCTGATACTGAATACTGAATACTGAATACAGATACTGAATACTGATTACTGAATACTGATACAGTTACTGATATTGAATATTGAAACTGATAATTGATATTGATTTCTGATGTTCTGATGTTTGTTTGTAGTAAGAGTAAGTAGAAATGTTTTGAAGAAATTTATGTGAAAGAGAATTCTAGTATTTATATAGAAAACATGTAACATTATGTAACATAATATTTTTTTTTTTTTTTTTTTGATTTTGCTGGTTTTAAAATGCGTGAGTGTTTTGTTTTTTTTTTTTTTTGTTTGTAATGTTTTGTTTGTAAAAAGATTTTGATAGAGTTGCCAGCTTTAGATAACAACATGTGCTAAAGATGTACCCATATCAATCCCATAACCAAGTCTGTCTCGTTCACGCATCTCCTGAAGTCGAGCGGGACTCGGCGATCGTGATCTTTGACATAAACTTGTAGTCCCATATGTGGGATAAGGCAGTTGAGTGCGTTTACTGCGAGACAAATGACCACCATAACGAGAAGGCGAAGGCGAACGGGCCGGACTTGTCGATGCTGACCATGAACCTATATTGTACATATAACAACAATAATAAAAAAAAAAAAAAACAAATACCACAATAATTAAGGATGTCGGGGCACAACAGTTTACGTAGTGTTAAAATTGCATTAAACTTTTGGTAATTGTACTTTTCTTTTCTTTTCTTTTGTTTTCATTTCATTTCTTCTTTTTTTTTGTTGTTTTTTTTTTTCATTGTAATATTAATATTAGGAAATAAAAATAGAGTTAAGTTATCGATATATCGAATTAATTAAAGAAAAAAGATTAAATTAAATAACAATAACATAAAAAAATCAGCAAAATGTACGAAATGGCAAACTTAAGGAATACAAGTTGTAATTTAATAATGCTAATAAATTTTTAGACATATAAAATCATATAGTATTATTTATATGACTAGGATATTACTACCAAATATTTAGACAAAACTTCGGTTGAACCGAATTAGAAATGTATGCACTTTATAAGTATAACATAAAATATTATAAAATAATACGTTACGTTAATTATTTAATTATTAATACGTAATACGTTGATTAGTTTAACGATATGGAAATTCATTTCATACCATTAATAACAAATTAGAACTTATTTTTGAAGCTGTTCCGGAGACATAAATTAATAGAATTCCAATTTTTAAATTAAAATTTAAACAAGCAAATTTTTGTATAATTCTATGCATATTCATTATTTTTTTTCTTATGTTCAGAATTTTATCATTCGTGTAAAGAGGCACACAGGGCCACTTTATATACTATATATTAATATATAGATATATATTTTTATTATGTATGTAGAGTATGTATTTAGCGACCGATTCACACATACACATTCATAAGTGCATTAAATACATACATTATAGTACATACATATATGAGTATTATTAAAATAAAAAATAAAAATAATATATATATATATAGATAATATATATATATTATTTTTATATATTATATATCCATATTGTTATTTAATAGTTGTTTAATAGATTAATATGAGAGAAATAATTATTAAATACCTCTTGGATACCGTGGATGACTATTGCCATGCCTAGGATGATGGCGAGTCTCCTTGACCATCTCTACAACATTAGATACGGTATCGGAGAATCCGATATCATGATGTATGTATTGATGGCCGCGTCTTCTAGGACTTGGAGATCTGGCTAATGGAGAACCGTTGTGTCTATTGTTATACAATATAAAATACAAAAAAAAAAAACAAATTAATTTCAATTAGTTTTCAATTTGAAATTGAATAAATAATCGGAGTATAGTATAAACCTCACCTCAAACTAGGCGAATGCCGATGGCCATTCATATACGAATGTCCAGGATGTAAATGGCCAGCATCGGCACCAGTCAGCGATTCTTGAGATGGATGCCTTGATGCATCTTGTAGTTCCAGCATCTAGATTAACAAAAGGTTATCGAACCAAAAGTTAGCATATTTATATAAATACTAATGAATGATACCATTCGAAATCGTCCGTGGCCGGGAACCATATTCATTAGATCTATCTTGTCTATCAATTGTATTGTATATAAAATCAATTCACAATTCATAAATCAAATTTCGTTTCTTTTTCATTTCAAATTCAATGCCAACGGATGAATTTCTTATGGATTCATTCATTCAATTATACGTATGCATATATATGTATACATATTTTTTTTAATTATTATTATTTTTTTTTGTTTTTGGTTTACAATAAAAGCTACAAATGTTTCCTATGCTCCGTATTGGAGTAAAAGGATTACATACATATATATATATATATAAATATATACATATATATATATATATATATATATAAAAGCACAACAAAAGAAATATACATACATATATAATCAAATTCACATACACATATGTATACTTATTTTGTATTAGATATTAAAGGATTAAATACTATATATAATTGTAGTAATAATAATAATAATAATAATAATAATAATAATAATAGTAATAGTAATAGTAGTAGTAGTATATATATATATGTATATATATGTAAATTAAAAACAAATATTACTTCACTGCAACAAAAATACATATTCAAATGCGGTTTTAATTGCACTAGGTTGAAGTATTCAAAAGGTTCTCAAATGCAGGATAACCTAGTATTATTTAGGGCGTGTATAACATTTAAACAATTCCATACACTACTTAGTATGAGTATACATATATGTATATATACTGGAACATTTTTTTGAGTAATTTTTCAATTTGTATAATGATATATATATATATATTTGATTTTTTTTTTCAGTCAACATTTTCAACATTTCATTAACTATTGTTTTTCTCTCTATA
>JBAMBR010005057.1:0-12845 GCA_037044475.1 Zaprionus obscuricornis | reverse complement strand
AAAATTTCTATGAAATTTCTATGAAAATTGAAGGTAAAATTTCAATGAACATTAAAAGTGAAATTTCTATGAAAATTGAAAGTAAAATTAAAATGAAATTTCTATGAAAATTGAAAGTAAAATTTCTATGAAAATTAAAAGTAAAATTTCTATGAAAATTGAAAGTAAAATTTCTATGAAAATTGAAAGTAAAATTTCTATGAAATTTAAATTTGAAATTTCTATGAAAATTAAAAGTGAAATTTCAATAAAAAGTAAAATTTCTATGAAATTTATATGTGAAATTTCTATGAAATTTAAATGTGAAATTTCTATGAAAATTGAAAGTAAAATTTCAATGAACATTAAAAGTGAAATTTCTATGAAAATTGAAAGTAAAATTAAAAGTGAAATTTCTATGAAAATTGAAAGTAAAATTTCTATGAAAATTAAAAGTGAAATTTCTATGAAAATTGAAAGTAAAATTAAAAGTGAAATTTCTATGAAAATTGAAAGTAAAATTTCTATGAAAATTAAAAGTAAAATTTCTATGAAAATTGAAGGTAAAATTTCTATGAAAATTGAAAGTAAAATTTCTATGAAAATTGAAAGTAAAATTTCTATGAAAATTAAAAGTGAAATTTCAATAAAAAGTAAAATTTCTATGAAATTTATATGTGAAATTTCTATGAAATTTAAATGTGAAATTTCTATGAAATTTAAATGTGAAATTTCTATGAAAATTGAAAGTAAAATTTCAATGAAAATTAAAAGTAAAATTTCTATGAAAATTGAAAGTAAAATTTCTATGAAAATTGAAAGTAAAATTTCTATGAAAATTGAAAGTAAAATTTCAATGAAAATTGAAAGTAAAATTTCAATGAAAATTGAAAGTAAAATTTCAATGAAAATTGAAAGTAAAATTTCAATTAGTTGAAACTAAAAACTAAAACTAAATGCATTAGAAATTTCAGTTGAAAAATGAAATTGAAATTAAAATCGAAATCGAAAATTTAAATTGTAAGTGAAAATTGCAATGAAAATTGCAATGAAAATTGCAATGAAAATTGAAAGTGAAATTGAAGTTGAAAATTATAGTTGAAAATTAAAGTTGACAAAATTGCAAATCAATTCAAGTTTTGTGTGTATTTGATTATAGGGCGAAATTGTTGTTTTACATTAATCAAAGCTGCAAAATGCGGCATACCACGCACACTTGCTACATGCCACATGCAACTTACCTCAATTACAGTTCATATTTGGCAGTTTGTGTGGCTTAAACTGTTCCACAAATACATTCAATCCACTTTCGCAATGCCTCACTCTCTCTCACACTCTCTCTGTCTCTCTCTCTCAGTCTCTAACACACTCTTACTAGTAGTAGTGTGTGTGTGTGTTAGATTGATTCACAGCTAACCACAAAGCACGCGGCATATACACGTAATGTGCGCGCGCTTACCGCCACGCATCATTCAAATTGAGGCTCCCCGCTGTGTCCGTGCATGTGTGTGTGTGTGTGTGTGTGTGTGCTACTGCAGATGCCACAATGTGAGACACATAATTCACGACGAATATATTCTGCGTTTCAATGGCTACGTAACGAGTAATTGGGAATGAGAACATGCCCCTTAACATGTGCTTAGTCAGCGAACTGTCAGTTACTCTAACATCATATGTCATGTTTATATAACAGTTTGCGGTTTTATTTATTTATTTTTTTTTTGTCGTTTTCTCTCTTTTTCTTGTATAACAATTTTATATAAAACACTTATGCAGCAAATTGTTGCATATATACATACATATATATAAATAAAAAAAAATTCAAATTGCTGCAAAAGATTTTTTCCTTTTTTTTTATATAATTGATTAATTGTATAACAGTTCTTTAATATAGAACATTTTAACAGACAGTTTCTGTCTACGATTTTTTTTTTAGTTTTTAATTTATATTAATTTTCTTTTAAAGTTTAATGTATAACAGTATATAACAGTAACAGTTGACTGTTATAACATATGCTGTAGTTGTATAACAGTTTTCATATCTAACAATTTCAATTTCAACAATTTCACTGAAAAAAAAAATTCACTTAATTTGTATAATAGTTTTTTTTTTTTGCTGTTAGAAATACTTTTCTTTATTAGTATAACAGTTTGGTTTTTTGTAAGACAATATAACAGTTTTATGGCAGCAAGTAATGGCATATATTAAATTGTAATTATGCTGACAAAAATTTCATAATAGTTTTCTGTGTCTGTATAACAATTTTTCTGTATAATAGTTTTCAATATAATAGTTGTCAGTATAACAGTTTTCCTTATACAATTTTTTTTCGTTTTCTTTTCGGTATAACAGTTATTTGTCGCAATAACAATTTTTCTGTATAACAATTTTCAGTATAACAGTTTTCAATATAACAATGTTTTCTATAACAATTTTGGTATAACAATTGTCCGTTTTTTGTACAACAGTTTATTTTTGTATATTCAATTTTATATATAACAGTTTTCAGTATAACAGTTTTCACTATACAATTTTGTTTTTTGGTATAACAATTGTCCGTTTTTTTGTGTAATCAATTTTATGTATAACAGTTCTCAGTATAACAGTTTTTAGTATAACAGTTTTCAGTATAACAGTTTTCAGTATAACAGTTTTCTTTATACAATTTTTTTTTGTATAACAATTGTTTATTTTTTGTATAAAAGTTTTTTTTTTTTTTTGTATAACAGTTTTCAGTATTACAGTTACATTTGCGCAAAATATTTTCAAAATATACGAAAAAAAAAAAAAACTAAAGACTTGACCGAAAAATAAAGAAGCTTAAAGCGCGCTGTAAATAATGAACAGTTGAAAACGTGAAACGTGATGAGCGCAAAGTAAAATAAAGAGAAAAAGGGGAAAACGAAATAACTGTGAAAGCTAATGGAAAACGCGAAATATAAAAAAAAAAAAAAAAAAAAACAAAAAGCAGCAGCTAAAATTCATGTATAGAAAAGTTGTAGCTGAAACATAAATGGATAAAGCATGGACTTTGCCACTTACCATAAATATAGACAATACACACACACTTACACACACACACACAAACACATATGCATATATAGAAATATATATATATATATATATATATGCATATGCAGGGATAAACATATTGCACTTAAGGCTGTAAATATGCTTAGCTATTTTTTTATTTTTTTTTTTTTTTGTTAGAGTATTAAAACATATTCCGTGCCAGTTGCCAGTTTGCGAGTTCGTCAGCAGCGTTATTCGCATTGCGCTGCTGCGCTGTGGCAAGCAAATGTAATCCCCAAACTGTGCATAAAAGTTTATTTAGCATTATGTGCCAGCACATATAACATACACAAACACACACACACACACAGTGTGTGAAAGAGACAGAGGACAGCGGCTCTCGCACTTTAGAGATTCAATTTGCGGTTGCTGCGTGTGTCTGTGTGTGTGTGTGTGGGCAACCGCAAAAAGCAATAAGAACATTTTCAACATACATATGCAAAAAAAATTGTGCAAAAACTGGCAACGATAACACTCGATAACATATACTGGCAATCGTCATCGTGCTTTCTAATCGTCCGTACAGACTACTACCCCCAGAGCCTACCTCATGCCTCCCTCCAGACAACACGTGTCGTACATCAGTTCTTGCCGTCTCTCTCCCTCTCTTTCTCTCGCTGTATGTAATTTTTTTTTTTTTTTTACATTTTCGTGTGACATATGATTGATAGACGAGCCTTAACCTTAGAGCTGGGCAACCGAGCATGGCCTAATGGCCAATTGCTTTAATGGTGAACAGAAATACCACTGACTCTTATACTCATTCTCTCTCTCTCTCTCTCTCTCTCTCTCACAGATAGTCATACTATCTGTTTGACAATGTCGCTTGTCAATGTCGCTGATAGACAGTCAGACAAATGGCAAAATGTAATGCCAGTATCAAAGATTTGTATTATATGCTCAAAGCGTCAAAGCTCAACTGAAAACTATTAATGTCAACAATCAAAGGCAAGAAAGAGATAGATATAGAGTGGGTGTGAGTAGAATGAGAGAGTAAATAAAGTTATAAAGATCTGACAAAAAAAAAAAAATTGCTAGGTATCAGCATGAGAAATTACTTGATGACATATAAATAAAACAGTGCCTACTAAATAAATATGCCACAATAAGCTTGACAAAAATCCAAAAGATTTAATGTTAATACTCTATATAATGCGTCTCATTCGCACACTCATGCTTTAATGCAACTGCAACTGCAATTGTAACTGTTGTCGACAAGACTTTTACGTTTCAAAGTAGACAAAACAAAGAAAAATAAAATACAAAATGTTCAAATTGCCAAATGTAAGAGCCAAAGGCATACACAAAGACAGAGAAAGAGAGAGAGAGAGAGAGAGAGAGAGAGAAAGTGAGACAAAGGCAGTGGCAATGGCAATGGCAAAGAAACAGAGTCAGATGCGTAAATCCAATTTGCCTAAAATGGTCACGAAGCCGTCGCCTTTTACCGGTGGCTTAACTGGTCTTAAAAATAAAATGTATGCTATATCCACAGGCGTTTTCATCCTCTCTCTCTTTCGCACTCTGCCTCCCCCCCCCCCCCCACTTCCCTAGGCACTTCTTTATTTCTCTTTGTCTTTCCCTTTGTGCCAACAATTCACACGCAGCACACACACACACACACACAACAACAACAACAAAAAAAACTCACAAGCAGAAGAAAACACAAATCTCTGACCAAAACTTGGTTAGACAAACAAAATAAAAGCGAAATGTTAGTTAATGATGCTAAAGTAAATGACGACGCTGTTAATACACTTACACTAAGTGTCATAAGCTACATATAGCATTTATTTTTAATTGTTGCCATATATATGGTAACATATATAAAAGTAACATATATATGGTAAATTTTTTATTTACATTACATTTTGCTGTATATTTTATGTTAGCTGTCAGAGAGAAATATGACACAGATGTCATATATATGGCATATAATGTGACATATAATTCATGATAACAATTAATTTGAAGCAATGCAAATTATTGATATAAATAAGATTTTTCATAAGAACAAAAATATGGCACATGTGACATATATATATATGGCACATGTGACATATATTATATGGTAGAAAAAATTTGAAAGTCGTGAAAATTAATTAGTGAAAAATTAAATTTTTTTAGAAAATATGACACATTTGCCATATATATATGGCACATGTGACATATACTATATGGTAGAACAAAAAAATTTAAGTCTTGCAAATTGTAGTGAAAAATTAAATTTTTATAGAAAATATGACACATTTGCCATATATATATGACACATGTGACATATATTGCTTGAAAACAAATAGTTGGCAACAGTACAAATATTGGTAGTAAAAATTTGGTATTAAAAAAAAATATGACACATATGCCATATACACATTCACCATATATATATGGCACATGTGACATATACTATATGGTAGAAAAAATTTGAAAGTCGTGAAAATTAATTAGTTAAAAATTAAAAATTTTTGTAGAAGATATGACACATTTGCCATATATGTATATATATGACACGTATGCCATATATATATGGTAGAAAAAAAATTTAAAAGTTATCCAAATTGTAGTGAAAAATAAATTTTTTTTTTTTTTAGAAAATATGACACATTTGCCATATATATATATATGACACATACGCCATATATATATGCCACATGTGACATATATTGCTTGAAAATAAATAGTTGGCAACAGTACAAATGTTGGTAGTAAAAATTTGGTATTAAACAAAAATATGACACATATGCCATATACATATTTACCATATATATATGGCACATATGACATATATTTCGCATAAGCAAATTAGTATCAATGCAAATAATTATAAAAATTATTTTTGTTTATATGATGAAAATATGACAAAGTTGCCATATATATATATATGGCACATATGACATATATTACACAGCTGGAAATTGATTTGTAAAAAAAAATATTAAAAAACTATTTTTTTTTTGTCTTATTTAATATGCTACGTTTGCCATATATATATATATGACACATGCGTCATACATATATATGACAGCCTAAAAAATAGCTTAAAGAATTTTTAAATAATATAACAATGAACAAAACATTTGTCAACATTTATGCATATGACAGCGAGTGTCATATCACATCATATAAAGGCAAAAGGCAACAGCGCAAACTTAATGAAATATTTGCTTGAACTTGTGCATAGATTTTTCTATGTGTGTATGTAGAGTATTAAAGTACGCAGCAGCAAGACCACAAAATGAGCAAAAACAAACAACAACAGCAAGAACAGCAATATGTAAAGAGAAAGGGAAAGCAACAACAACAACAAGAACAACAACAAGAACAACAACAATAATATGAAAAACAGCCGCGAGTTATTCAAATTTGAATTAGAAAGCGAAAAGCTGCGACCGCTTTAGCTTCAGATACAGGCTACAAAAGGCCTTCAGGATTTGCTGCTGCTATTGCTGCTGCTGTTGCTGTTGCTGCTGCTTCTTTTTCTACTGGGGAATGTTGGCATGTGGAAGGGGAAAAGATATGGATGACAGTGGGGAGTGGGGAGAGGGACGGGGAGGTATAAGGGAAGTGAGGGTCATGTTCTTCTAGTTTTATGGCTGTCTGTCTGTCTATGCGTCTGTGTGTGTGTGTGTGTAATTGTCGACAAGAGCAGCACTTGGGCAACAGCTGCTACTGCTGCTACTGCTGTTGCTGTTACTGCCGCATTTGCCTTCAACTTGCTTTTGCTTAAAAAACTATGCAACGGCATACGTCACATGCCATACGCGGCTATATGCTACACATGCTGTATATGCTACATGCTACATGCTACATGTTGCGGTAAATGCGCGCGGCGCCCCTTAATTAGATCATAGTTGCTGCTACTGCTGCTGCTGCTGTTGTTGTTGTTTTTGTTTTTGTTGCTGCTGCTGTGGTTGCCTACTGTTGCTGCTGCTGTTGTGGCTGCCACATGGCATTTTATTGCCAAGAACTCACAACTCGCAACTTGCTCACATGTCGTGCCACATTATGTTTCAGAATTTTGATGCGCGGGGCAAACAGCAGTAACAGCAGCAGCAGCAGCAGCGTGTAGGTCAAAAGGAACTTGAAGCAACTTGAGGCAGCGGCAGCGGCAGCGCGTCTATCAAAGTCTTGTGGCGCAATCTTACATAGCAGTTGGCCCATTATTGACTTACGCGTATGCCGCATGCCGTATGCCACATATTGTATGCCGCATACCACATCAAATTTCCAGCTCAATCAGTGGCTGTAACTTTGCTTGGCTTTTATGGGCAACATTTTGTGGCACAGTTGTGGCTCCTTTGCCATTGCCGTTGCCATTGCCGTTGCCATTGCTGTTGCCATTGCGGTATTTTGCAACTTTAATTGAATTGCATTAAATTATTTTGTTTATTGTATGAAACAGACAACAAAATGAACAAACAATTCACAATTTTCGAATGTCAATTAACTGACATTCGAAACTTGCAACACAATACAAAACCTTGACAAACAAGGTAGAAAAACATTTTATGTGGTATGCCACAGTCAGAGAGCCGCAGAGTCACACAGCACACAGTTACATATATGCCACCACAACAAAGCAAAACGCAACTGAAATTTTACCTTTTGGCATTTTCCTGTCAATTTTCTTTCAAAAAAAATTTTTTTTTTTTGTGTTTTGTCTTGTCGAATTTTGCAACAATTTTAATTAATAATTTGTAAACTGTTGCAAGCATTGTTTGCAACTGTTGCAAGCATATACATATATACATATGTACTTCAGGTACTGCAAGCCAATAATTCTCATTCTTCCCATTGACTGTGCATACATGCAACTCTTTGTCAAGCTGTAGGCACATTTTGCATTTTACTTTTCAATATTCTTGCAACATATTTGTTGCACACACACACACACACACATATATACACACAAATGTAATATACCCTGTAAATATTTATAAATTGATCATGCACATTCTTGCCCATTGTAACATTATCAATAAAATTCACAGCGCATTTACTAGCTGTGCATTCTCTCTCTCTCTCTCTCTCTCTCTTTATCTATCTCCGTTTCGTTCTCATTGCTGGTCATTAGTATAGCTGCTGGCTATACAAAAGTCAGTAACAATTATTATCCTATTATCATCTATGCTATTTTTGCCCATTGTTCTATTGTTCCCACCCCCAACCCCCCCTACAACTCGTCGAGTCATTGTCAATTTTTGAAAATTTTCACAATTTTCTAATTTACAAATGTCGATTGCAATGCGATTAGGCTGCACTTGTATAATGTACTCATCCATAACTCTACACCCTTCTCTCTCCCTCTCTCTCTCTCTCTCTCAACCCTTTTTGCAACCTTTCACTGTCATCTCTTATTGCCTTTGTATTGTAAATTTTTTTGCCCGTAAGCAAAAGCATAAAATGAACAAGAGAAAAACTGCCAAAATCAGTTTTTACCAAAAATCAAACCTAAAATTCATTGAGCGAAAAATCCCGCAAAAAAAAACTCCTGAAATATTCAAATTGAAACATGTTGAAAAAATTGTCCATATAATTTTTTTTTATTTTTATTTATTTTCTGACTATTTTTGGAAATAATTAACTATGCAAACATAAATACAATAATAACTAAAACAAACATGTTCAAACATGTTCAATTATAAAAAATAAATAAATAACAAATATATTTAATTTTTTTTTATATATTTTTCTTTCCTTTTACTCAACATTCTTCATAATATGAACGAACAGATGAATTTTGTGAAGAATATCCGCATAATTTAATGCCAACACCAGGATATTGGATAGAATGTTCAAGGCAAAAAATAACATTACAAACACCACATACAATATGGGATGAAAGTGATTCAGAACATGAAGATATACGTGCTGGTAGTGCTAGTGATGCATATTTAGAGCGTGAATGTAGTGATCTATATGAGGATGATGAAGATTCAGAGGCAACACCAAGTCCTAGAAAGAAGACAACCATTGAAGAGCAATGGGATCAACAGGGTGCATTTGAATTAATATCGGTTGAGCAGGAAACATATGAGAAATATTTTTATGGAACTGAACATTGGAATTATTTTACAAGTGATGAGGATTTGGGTCCAGTCATATTATCGATTAAACAGGAGACGCTCAATGGACGTGATCAGTTTCGTATTTTGGTGCGTGCTGGTTCTTATACAGTACATGGACTGATACCGGCCTCCTGTGTCTTTGCCGACAGGTAAATTATCGATATATATTTATTGATCTATCAATCTATATATATATATACTTTTTGATATATTTACAGATATAATCGCGAGGAGGTCGTTAGATCTTTAGGTAAAGAAGTTAATTTAAATCCACCATTAACATTAGGACAGTTACCCGATACGCCCGAAGAACTTTTAAAATTAGATCAGGTAAATGTTCATTTTATAATAAAAAAAAATTATAATTTCAATGTAGTGAAAATATAGTGAAAATGTAATGACAATGTAGTACAAAAAAAAAATAAAAATAAAAATATAATGAAAATGTTGTGAAAAATGTAATGTAAATATATAGTGAAATATGTAGTGTAAATATAGTGAAAAATGTTGTGCATTTTTTTTCTTTTTTTTTTTTTTGTGTTAATGTCTATCGTCATATATATGACACATGTTAGCATATCAATGGCACATATTATATATAAAATGCATATGTGAAATTAATATGACAACGATATGTCATAATACACATAGCATCAATATATTAGCTAATCTATGTCAACATTTAACATTAATATTATCGAGAGAACAAATTTTGAAAACTTCTTTCTATAAGTAATTTTTTTTTTTTTTGCTTTTCTCAAGGTTTTTATAAAATCCGAATTAAAAGTCGGCGTTATATTTGTCAAAGAGGATCAATATTCAGAAGAGCAAATTTTGGACAATAATGAAAATTCACCGCTCTTCGATGAGTTCCTTACGCTGCTCGGTGATCGTGTACGTCTACGCGGTTTTGACAAATACAAGGGAGGCCTCGATACCGTGCATGATCTGACAGGTAATCTAAACTTTTCTATAACTATATCTATATCTCTAAGATTTTGTTATCTCTTCTTTCTCTTCTCTTTCTCTATCTCTCTCACTTATTGTCTCACTTTCACTTTACTTTTTAGGTCTCTTCTCGGTTTATACGAACTGGCGTAACATTGAGATAATGTTTCATGTTTCAACGCTGCTACCATATGAGAAACATGATCCCCAAAAGCTACAACGCAAACGTCACATTGGCAATGATATTGTCTGTGTCGTGTTTCTTGAGGCGGACAATACACGTTTTAGTCCTGCTTGCATTAAAAGTCATTTTCTACATACATTTATATTGGTAAGTTTTAGATCTAATCTAAGCTTAATGTGCTTTAAAAGCTTTCACTTAATAAAAGTTTTAGTTGCGTTCTACGCCAGAATAAAGAGACTGCAGTTAAAGCTATGATATAATCAATATTTAACATAATTATAAAGAGCTTTCACTTAATCACAGTTTAATGTGCTTTCAAAGCTCTGCTAACAAGATTACAGCTAAAGCTAAAGCTTTGATATAATCTATCGTTTATTTAATCATAAAGAGCTTTCACTTAATCACAGTTTAATGTGCTTTCAAAGCTCTTCTAACAAAAGCTAAAGCTAACGCTTTGCTATAATCAATCGTTTATTTAATCATAAAGAGCTTTCACTTAATCACAGTTTAATGTGCTTTCAAAGCTCTGCTAACAAGATTACAGCTAAAGCTAAAGCTTTGCTATATTTAATCATAAAGAGCTTTCACTTAATCACAGTTTAATGTGCTTTCAAAGCTCTGCTAATGTATAAAGAGATTTGCAACTATAAGCTAAAGCTTTGCTAAATTCAATAGTTTATTTAATGATAAAGAGCTTTCACTTAATCAAAGTTTAACGTTCTGAAATGACGTAAACATGAATTTAGCAAAGCTTTAGCTTTAGCTGTAATCTTGTTAGCAGAGCTTTGAAAGCACATTAAACTGTGATTAAGTGAAAGCTCTTTATGATTAATTATAGCGATTGCATTATAGCTTTAGCTGTAATCTTGTTAGCAGAGCTTTGAAAGCACATTAAACTTTGATTAAGTGAAAGCTCTTTATGATTAAATAAACGATTGATTATAGCAAAGCGTTAGCTTTAGTTGCAATTTTGTTAGCAGAGCTTTGAAAGCACATTAAACTGTGATTAAGTGAAAGCTCTTTATGATTAAATAAACGATAGATTATATCAAAGCTTTAGCTTTAGCTGTAATCTTGTTAGCAGAGCTTTGAAAGCACATTAAACTTTGATAAAGTGAAAGCTCTTTATAATTATGTTAAATATTGATTATATCATAGCTTTAACTGCAGTCTCTTTATTCTGGCGTAGAACGCAACTAAAACTTTTATTAAGTGAAAGCTTTTAAAGCACATTAAGCTTAGATTAGATCTAAAACTTACCAATATAAATGTATGTAGAAAATGACTTTTAATGCAAGCAGGACTAAAACGTGTATTGTCCGCCTCAAGAAACACGACACAGACAATATCATTGCCAATGTGACGTTTGCGTTGTAGCTTTTGGGGATCATGTTTCTCATATGGTAGCAGCGTTGAAACATGAAACATTATCTCAATGTTACGCCAGTTCGTATAAACCGAGAAGAGACCTAAAAAGTAAAGTGAAAGTGAGACAATAAGTGAGAGAGATAGAGAAAGAGAAGAGAAAGAAGAGATAACAAAATCTTAGAGATATAGATATAGTTATAGAAAAGTTTAGATTACCTGTCAGATCATGCACGGTATCGAGGCCTCCCTTGTATTTGTCAAAACCGCGTAGACGTACACGATCACCGAGCAGCGTAAGGAACTCATCGAAGAGCGGTGAATTTTCATTATTGTCCAAAATTTGCTCTTCTGAATATTGATCCTCTTTGACAAATATAACGCCGACTTTTAATTCGGATTTTATAAAAACCTTGAGAAAAGCAAAAAAAAAAAAAATTACTTATAGAAAGAAGTTTTCAAAATTTGTTCTCTCGATAATATTAATGTTAAATGTTGACATAGATTAGCTAATATATTGATGCTATGTGTATTATGACATATCGTTGTCATATTAATTTCACATATGCATTTTATATATAATATGTGCCATTGATATGCTAACATGTGTCATATATATGACGATAGACATTAACACAAAAAAAAAAAAAAGAAAAAAAATGCACAACATTTTTCACTATATTTACACTACATATTTCACTATATATTTACATTACATTTTTCACAACATTTTCATTATATTTTTATTTTTATTTTTTTTTTGTACTACATTGTCATTACATTTTCACTATATTTTCACTACATTGAAATTATAATTTTTTTTTATTATAAAATGAACATTTACCTGATCTAATTTTAAAAGTTCTTCGGGCGTATCGGGTAACTGTCCTAATGTTAATGGTGGATTTAAATTAACTTCTTTACCTAAAGATCTAACGACCTCCTCGCGATTATATCTGTAAATATATCAAAAAGTATATATATATATAGATTGATAGATCAATAAATATATATCGATAATTTACCTGTCGGCAAAGACACAGGAGGCCGGTATCAGTCCATGTACTGTATAAGAACCAGCACGCACCAAAATACGAAACTGATCACGTCCATTGAGCGTCTCCTGTTTAATCGATAATATGACTGGACCCAAATCCTCATCACTTGTAAAATAATTCCAATGTTCAGTTCCATAAAAATATTTCTCATATGTTTCCTGCTCAACCGATAT
>JBAMBR010005054.1:0-28460 GCA_037044475.1 Zaprionus obscuricornis | reverse complement strand
TTTACAAATGTCGATTGTTTTTTCCTTGTTGTTGTCTGTTTTGATTGCGTGGGTTGTGCGGCGGGCGCTGCTGCTGCTGCTGCTACTGCATGAATCAAATGTTGCATGTTTTAAATGTTTAATTGTCGGCAAAACCACAACAACAAAACATGAAAAATAAGCATAATAAAAAGAAATCAAATTACGTCAGCTGCAGAGACGGCAAAATGTTCAACTTCCGTTTGGCAAAGAGCTTATGGCAATAGTTGTCAAGTTATCATCAAACTTTAAGCTGACTGCCAAAGTCTGTTTGAGTTACGTTTTACGTTTTATACAATCTGTGTGAGTGTGAGTATAATAATTTGCTGATAAGGTGTGTGTGCTATATGTGTGTGTGTGTGCATAGAAAACTTTCTGACATTATATGTTCTTAGACAAAAACTCAACTAGTTTATATAAAGTTGAAAGAGTTTATGAAACTTGATTTTGTTTATTTACGTTTTGCCTTTGAATGCAATTATCTACAGAATATATTTTATATAGTGTATTTAAATAATTTAAATAATTTAATTTATTTAAATTTATTTAAATTTATTTAATTTATTTAATTTATTTAATTTATTTAATTTATTTAATTTATTTAATTTATTTAATTTATTTAATTTATTTAATTTATTTAATTTATTTAATTTATTTAATTTATTTAATTTATTTAATTTATTTAATTTATTTAATTTATTTAAATTTATTTAAATTTATTTAATTTATTTAATTTATTTAATTTATTTAATTTATTTAATTTATTTAATTTATTTAATTTATTTAATTTATTTAATTTATTTAATTTATTTAATTTATTTAATTTATTTAATTTATTTAATTTATTTAATTTATTTAATTTATTTAATTTATTTAATTTATTTAATTTATTTAATTTATTTAATTTATTTAATTTATTTAATTTATTTAATTTATTTAATTTATTTAATTTATTTAATTTATTTAATTTATTTAATTTATTTAATTTATTTAATTTATTTAATTTATTTAATTTATTTAATTTATTTAATTTATTTAATTTATTTAATTTATTTAATTTATTTAATTTATTTAATTTATTTAATTTATTTAATTTATTTAATTTATTTAATTTATTTAATTTATTTAATTTATTTAATTTATTTAATTTATTTAATTTATTTAATTTATTTAATTTATTTAATTTATTTAATTTATTTAATTTATTTAATTTATTTAATTAATTTAATTTATTTAATTTATTTAATTTATTTAATTTATTTAATTTATTTAATTTATTTAATTTATTTAATTTATTTAATTTATTTAATTTATTTAATTTATTTAATTTATTTAATTTATTTAATTTATTTAATTTATTTAATTTATTTAATTTATTTAATTTATTTAATTTATTTAATTTATTTAATTTATTTAATTTATTTAATTTATTTAATTTATTTAATTTATTTAATTTATTTAATTTATTTAATTTATTTAATTTATTTAATTTATTTAATTTATTTAATTTATTTAATTTATTTAATTTATTTAATTTATTTAATTTATTTAATTTATTTAATTTATTTAATTTATTTAATTTATTTAATTTATTTAATTTATTTAATTTATTTAATTTATTTAATTTATTTAATTTATTTAATTTATTTAATTTATTTAATTTATTTAATTTATTTAATTTATTTAATTTATTTAATTTATTTAATTTATTTAATTTATTTAATTTATTTAATTTATTTAATTTATTTATTTTATTTTATTTTATTTAAAAATAAATTTACTAAGACTTACGAAAATGAAACTTGGAAATATAGAAATATATTTATGCATATTTATCATTAATTATTTTAATTTATTTTAAAGAATATTATGTACATTTATTTTTAATATTACTAAAATTAGCTGCATTTTGTCGTCAAGTGTCGAAGAGAAGAATGTCATAAAATCAAATTACTAAATAATCAACAGAAACGGCAAAAGATTGCTTAAGTTGAGTTTAATAAGAGTCTTCTACACTTTTGTATACCAGGTATAGTCCATTAAGCGGCCTTTCATCTCTCTCGCTATGATGTTTTTTCGCCTGCTTATTTGCCATTCAGACAGTTTTGGTATAGAAAGCGAGAGGGTTATAGGAGGTAAGCCTCTGGCAGAAGGACAAGTTGTTTGTATATATATACGTGTGTGTGTGTGTGTATGTAGTCTCTGTTGTGAATTTAGCCCATAGCTATAATTACTATATGGCTGCCTCTTTGCGGCGTCTGCAACATTTATAAGTTTATCGTCTGATTGCCCTCGTTCACCTGCCCTCATCTACCTTCCCTGCCCTACCCTTCACACATCTCTATCAGCCTTTTCCACTTGCAGGGCTACTTTAGCTCTAGCGTAAATGCTACTGCTAGTGTTGCTCTGCTCTGCTGCTGCTGTGACTGCTCTGACTGCTGCTGCTGCTGCTGCTGTGACTGTTGTGTTGCTGCTGCTGTGACTGTTGGCCACTTCTGTGACTGCCGCTGTTGCTTTACCACAGGTTCCAGACTTGACTTGACTTGAGTTTCAGTTTCAGTTTGTCTGCGTTTTGCGTTTTGCGTTTACGTCTCTGTCTCTGTCTCTGACTGAGTTTGTGTCTGGCAACTTTGCGTGTCCTTTGTGCATTTAACGGCTATTTTAAAGCCAGCCAAAGGCAGAATTCAGTCTCAGCAGCCACAGTCTCAGCCATCACTCTTTCCATATTATGCTGCCATGCATTTCTACCTTCTATTTTCATTTAGTGCCACTTCCCATAAATTAACTAAATTGTTGCAAATTATGAAATTATGAAATTATTATAGTATAAAATGCTTTGGCGAAAAATGTTCTAAAAGTGAAGTCAATAAACTGCCGCAAAAAACAGTTAATTTAATAAACATTAGCATTCATCACTATCTATCTCTGTCATTTCATTTTTCTATCTATCTCTCTCATTCTCTTTCTCTCTCTTTGCTCTCTTTCGCTTGTTAATATGCGTATAATTACACATAATTTGCCAACATACACAACAAATTTGCCGCAAAAAAAAATAAAAATAAAAGTTAAAAATACTCGCATTATTTATGCATGTGTCGCTATACTCTCTATCTCTCTTGCTCTCTCTACCCGTCTCTCTCTCACTTGCTCACTCTACTGTTTGCCATATAAAATTATGCATTACAAAAACGGTTAAGTCTTTACGGAAGCCGGCCATAACACCTACAAACAGACACAGACAGACAGTGAGAAAGAGAGAGTGAGTGATAGAGAGAGAGAGAGAGAGAGAGAGAGAGACAGACAGACTAGCAGACATGGCTTGAGGCCATATTCATATGCATGTTACGACAGGCTTGTCTCTGTCTCTGTTTACCACTCACTCTTACTCTATCTCTCTCTCTCACTCTCACTCTCTGTCTGCCATTCTCCTACGCTGATAAAGAAAAAGTTTGCCAGACATCGCATCGTATCGCATCGCATGGCACATCGAGCTCAACTCAACTCGAGCCTTTCTCGCCCACAAAATACGTGTTTATATGCGTGAATTTTTGCCAAAAGGACTCAGGTAATTACCATGTTTTGGGCAACGGGTTTTCCGTAATTTTTTTTTTTTTTTTGCTTTCTGTTCCTTTTGCAAAGCATTTTGGTTTGTTCCGCATCTGTTTCATGCAAGTGGGGAGAGGAGTGGGAGCAGGGGGGAAGTGGAGGTTTTTATGCATAAATTACCGACCAACGCGGCGCGTGCCAAATCAGTGTTTACACTTTTATTTGTTTTGTGAAGGGCTTGTGTCTGGTACTGTTCCTGGCCCTGGCCCTAGCCCTAGCCTTGGCTCTGGCTCTGTCCCTGGTCTTGGTCTTTGGGGGTTTTTCCTTGGGGTTTTGCGGTTATAACTAACCAAAAACTTTTGCTAAAGACATCACTTGCAGCACATACACAAAGAGAGAGCGAAAGAGAGAGAGACAATGAGAGAGAGCGAAAACTTTGAGTAATGTCTAAATTACAAAAACATCGCTGTTATTTTAGGGTTGCAAAGTGTCAGAGGATTAAGTTATGAATATAGATTAATATATAATAATAATATTGAATAAATATAAAAATAAATAAATATAAATATAATAAAAATAATAATAATAGTATTAAATAAATATAAAAATAAATATAAAAATAAATATAATAAAAATATAAATAAATATTTAAAATATATAAATTTAACTTGCTCTACTAAAGAAATATTTCTTTTCTACAAAGTTTGGTAGCAGATCCTTAAAAAACAAACTGTAACTGAAATTATTATACAATTTATACAGTTTTCTGGTTATCCTGTAAAAAAAATTCCAATGCCGCAGTGAAATTAAACATAATTTTTCTTTACTGGTTGCAACTTACACTTAGAAAAGGGTAAGAATTCGACAGCTGACACGCCCCGCTCTATACCATCCCAACAAAAAAAAAATGTGAAATGTTATCTCAATTTTGAGACTAGGTTTTCAGTTCTGACCTCAATCGGGCAAAAGGCAAACTCCACCCTGTAGCTAAAGGTGTTTCCTTGGGGGGCCATGGGGGGAAACAAATGACGATGGGTTTGAACTGGAGAGTGGAACTGCTACTGCTGCTGTTGCTGCTACTACTATAATTTGTAGGCTTTGGGTTGCCTTGAGGGCGTCTTATTTATAGCAGAGCTTAAATATCAATGCAAGTTTTATGTGCTGCTTCGAGCAGCCCTTTACCTGCTTACAAAGGCACCCCCTTGTAAGCGAGGGGCGGGGGTGTGGGGCTGGAAGACCTGCGCCATGTACTTATTGATATTGATACAAGTTGGCTTTTACTTCCGGGCTTTTTATTTTCTTTCTCTCTGTGTGTGTATTTGTGAGACTTGAATTCGTTTTGGTTTGCCGGTTACTTTTACTTTTAGCTATACTCGTGATATATATATATATATATATATATCTTCAATGTCGTTTCATTTGATAAGACGGGAGCGCGGGCATTTTTGTGGTTATAATCGGATTTTATTGCAAATTAACGAGCGAACCCCAACCCCTTGGCACCATAGTCTAATAATTTCGCCCTGTTGTCTCTTTGCTTTTCGTTTTTGGTTATTTATACGAATTTTAGTACCATTGTCGTCTGTCTGTGAGTATCTGTAACTGTTTCTGCGGGTTGTTAGGCAGGTGTGTTTTCAACTTTACTCTATACTCGCTGCTCCTTCTCTTGGGCGCCACTTCATTATCCCTTTTTGGAGAAAAAAGCAAAAAAAAAGAAAAGTTGCTCAGCTACTTTAGGGCCGTTTTATTAGCTAACCAAGCTTACATACAATCTTCCCCCCATTTGCAAAGGCAACCATCGTATTGCATTTATTATTATGTGTATTTGTTCTATATTAATTTGTTGCTACTGTTACCCAGCGTTGATGTTGAGCATTCCTTTTAGTGGCCTCTCAATATTCATTAGGACTTTGATTTGTTATGGTTTCACTTCTTGGCTTTTGGCTTTGGCTTTGGTTTTTGTTTCCTCAACCGTCTTCGACTACGCTAAGCTCTCACTCTCTCGGTCTCTCTTTCTCTATCTTTTCATATCAATTCTTGTGTTGCTTTTATTGGCACAAGTATTTTGATTACAGCACAGACAAAACTTCACTTCACTTTATGTAAAAGGGGAGTGTGCAATCATTGCAGGTAGAAGGAAGCAGCAAGAGAAGTAGCAACAGCAGCAGAAGGTGAATTATGTAGAGTTGATTCAACAACATGTTGAACTAGTTTCATGTTGATGGCAGCTGTAGCTGTATGTTAGGTGACCGTTTTTCTTATGTTTGTTGTTGAGAGTTGCAAAAACTATTTTTATTGAGCTACCAGTACTTGCTGAGTATGCTACACACTCTTGCCAATTATGGGTATAACAAGTTTTTCTGTTGCGTCTAGCAGTAGCAACGCAAGTTTTGATATTAAATTATTAATAGATAAAAGATGTATTAAAGTGCCACATTTAAGGCCAATTATTTCTTAAGAATTTATCTGTAAAAATTTTATAATAAATAAATGTTTGATAACAGTTAAATGTAATAATTAAATAATATTTATAGATATTTTAATATTTAATAATTAAATTAATTTTTTTGAATGATTTATTTAATTAAAAAAAAAAATAAAAAAAAATCTAAAAAAAATTAAATTAAAAACTAATATTCATATTTTAAAATAAATTATTTAAAGACTTTTTACTTAAAAATATATTTAATAAAATTAAATTAAAAATTAATATTAATATTTTCAAAATTTGTTAATATTTGATAATATTAATATTATAACTAACAATTATATTAAACAATTTTAACAAATATTTTAATAATTGATAAAAATAATATTAATTATTATAAATAATAATTTATAAATTTCCAAAGAAAATAAAAACATTAAAATAAATATTTAATAATAATAAAATAGTAAAATATTAGCTTTAAAATAATTATATAAAATAAATTTAATTATTTTTTTTTAAATTTGCTAATAATAATATTTAGTAATTCATATTACTGTTATAATTTTATATTTATTTTATTTAAAATTAGTTTTTTTTCACATTTCTTGCTGTTAATTGTTTAATAATTTTTATCACATTTTCATCAAAATTTTCATAATTTGTGAGAATGTCTGCTGCGCAGAGCACTTTGGGGGAGAAAAATAAAACAGCATTTAAAATTCGTACTGTCTTTTTCACATATTGGTTTATTGCCTTGTATTTATATTTTTGTGTTCGTGTCTTGTTTTTTGTTTTTCATTTTTATTTTTATTTTTTTTTTGGTTGGACACCGAGAGTCCGGGCGTTGGTCGCCGTTGATTTTTATTTAATTACCGCACCAAATTTCCGACACTTTAAACGATGGCGGCACAAAATAATTGCAAGTGCTGAAAACATTAAGAAACCGGCTTTAGAGACAGAGATAGAGATAGTGTGTGAGAGAGAGGGGCTTGAAACGGGAGCTGCTGCTGTTGCTGTTGATGTTGGTAGCAAGCTTTCAGCTTCAAGCGCGACTTTCGTTTTCGTTTTTGCTGCTGCTGCTGTTGCTGTTGCCAATTGTAATTGAATTTTGTGTTTGTCGGCAAAGTGGCAAACAGACCTGGCACAAACGGCAACAAGCAACAGCAGCAATAGCAGCAGCAGCAGCAGCAACAAAAAGGAAGCAATTTCAGGCTAAATTTAGTTTAAATGCCTACTCGCCGCCGTTGCTTGTTGCTCTCTCACTGCTGCTCCTGTGCCTGACAGACTGTCGCCTCTATACTATATATGCGACTGACTTGTTATATAGTACAGAGCCAGAGTCAGAGTCAGAGCCAGAGTTCGAATCGTTGTAGCTTTTAGAGCAAAAGTGTTGAATGTAGACCCCCCTGCCCCCCCTTGAACTGAACGCTTGCTGCCCGTTGCCTCCCTTTCTGTCTACTGTCTGCTGCCTCTGTTTGGTTGTTGGCTCAAATTATGCTTACTTTGGAATTCAATTAACTTGAATTTGTTGCACTGGCTCGACGTGATTTCATTTTTTTTTCTCCCTGTCTCTCTTTATCTTGCGCGCACTATGTTCATTTTCATTTCATGTTTTTTTTTTCTAAAGCGTTGCACAGCAAAATGCCAAAGAGTGCAACGATGATTGTGCTTTATGGCAGCAAGACTAATAAGTTTTAGTGCCATTTGGTTTATATACGAATTTCTGACAAGCACTGACAAATGCAGTTTTTTTTTGGGCCATCATCAGCAAACAGAAGTTTCTAACTACAAAATCAAAATTACAGGCAAAGAAGGATATCGAATGGTAATGTTATGAAAATGTCTGTAAAAATTGTAAGAAAACTCAATCAAAACTAGAGATGACTATTTAAACATTATGTGCCTGATGTTATGTGTAGAAGTTACTCAAATTTCAATTTGAAATTACGAGGAAGAGCAAAAGATAGAGAGAGAGCGGGAGAGAGAGAGAGTATGATGAGTATTATCATCTCAATGTCTATATTGTTCGTATCATGAATGTAACATTAAGTTAATAGCACTTCATCTGCCTGCTTAATCTCTCTCCAACTCTCTCTCGCTTCAAATCGATTCGTTGTTAGAGCGAGCGAGTGAGTGAGCAAGCGAGAGACTGCAGTACTGTAAACTGTTAGAAGTAACTGTAAACGCTGCTGGCTGTCTAGCTATGGTATGGCTGCTGGCTGTTGCGCTGCTATCTCTTATGTCTAATCCAAGCATATGGCTGAATGGTTATGCTACCAAACAAAACTGAAAACCAAACTGAAAGTGGAACTCGGAACTTTGTAGAACAGTTAAAAGCGACTTTATACCAAGTGCCAGAAAGAGAGAGAGTGAGTAAGAGAGAGAGAGAGAGAGATAGAGTAGTCAAATGTTTGTTGTTGACGCTTAAGCTTAGAGCTCATTACAATTTTCAAGTACATTTGCGTTGATAGTTACACCGAGCAGACTACTAACAGCAGCAGAGGACTAAGCACTGTCTCTCTCTCCCATTCTCTCTCACACTCTCTCTCTCTCTCTCTGTGTTTTTCATGCATACAAACAAGCACTCGAAATATATACTATGCAAATATCATACTAGATAGATACGATACGATGATGATACGATGGCAAGTTACACTCACTAACACTGCTCGCAAAAACCTCTATGCTCGCTGATGCTGTGGGAGATGGAGGCATAGAGGGGAAATAGAGAGACACACAACGCTTGCAACGCTTTCAAACATTATGTAAATAGTCAACTACACTTCCCTCTATCAGCTTAACAACATACACACACATATACATATATATTTGGAGGGTACTGTAATGTTTGTATGGGAAAATGTCTGTTGACCATTAAATTCACTTCACTTCATTTAAATCTGAAGCATTTTCGGCAAAATGTGGATTTGCATGCGGCGGCAAAAACTTTTTCAATAACACAAATACACTACGCCAAAGAAATATGTAGACGAAGTAGTAGCAGCCAGCAGCAAGTAGCAAATTGTAAGTGGCAAGTGGAAAGTGGCAACTGCAAATAATAGTTTCCCTACTATAATAATAAAAAAAGAAAAGAATTTTTTTTTTGTTGAAACTTTTGCTACAGTTTTTGTTTTTTTTTTCATCTTCTTGCTTTACGCTGACGTTGGCAACTTTTTCGGCTCAAAAGATTCTTCTGTATTTTAGTTTTTTTCTCTCTGGATACTTGAAAATGTTGTAGCTGCGCGCAATGGCAGCCCCACACACACACATATATAGCCCATAGCCCATAGTCCATTGTTATAATTTGCTTTGATGTATTTAAACTAAAATGCAGCTGGGTTCAGGTTCAGTTGACCAGTTGCCCAATTGCAGTTGCACACACACACAGAACGTTGATGACCGACCAGGACGACGACGATGAGGACATGTGTGCAGTCTGCCTGTTAAATTGAACAACAGGCAACATATACAGCTGACGTATGCCGTTCGTATAACCCGTAACCCGTATGCTGGTCACAAAAACCGCAAAACCAAATTGATTTTGTCTACTCAAGCCAGGATATGGGCCAGCAGCAGCAACAGCAGCAGAGACAGAGAGAGAGAGAAAGAAAGAAGAGAAGAGTGTAAGCATAAAGGGGGACATCAGCAGTTCGTCAGTTGAATGCAACAGAGTTCGACTGGCGCCAATTTTCATTACGCATTTGAACATTTCGTATTGCTCATATGGCATTTTGTGCTGCATTACGCATACGATCCATTGTCCACACAGCACACAATTGAGTTGTAGTTGAAAGCGAGTTGTATTCGCGTATATTTCTACATATATGTATATGTATGCATGTGTGTGTCTATGTTATAGCTTTGTTTGGTCATCGTGCACATTGATGTATGCATGTAAACATAATCAGTATTTGCAAATAGAACTGCAGACAGCATACAACAACAAGCAACATCAACAGCAGCAGTAACGTATCTCTCCCTGTCTCACATACTGTAATCGGAATCATCAATGGGAACTCTATTTACTGCTAACTAGGGGTTCGTCTCATCATGCACAACGCAATTGAAATGCTGCTGCTGCTGCTGCTGCACTCGACTGACATTTTATTATGCAAAATAAAAAGTAAAAGGGTTGAGCATGTTAACTGATCGAATAGTTGTGCATATAATGATATACACACATACATATATATGATGAAGTAAGTAATTTCTACAGAATATTTGGTGATGACATCTGCAAAAGAGGTTTTCTATATATACATATAACAAAAGCTGCTTGAAAGGGCGTAACTGACAATCGATTGATCTGTGGTAAGCTGACAGACAATGCGGCAAGGCTGCCAATCTATAGAAGGGAATTTATATAATTGCTATATTTCCAAAGCAAATAAAAGACTTATAATAATTTATATATAAATTTCAATTTACATAATAATATATATTAATAATAATAAATAAAATATTAATATAATTTTGTTAAAATTATAAAATAATTTATTTAATAGATTTCATAAAAATATATTTAAATATATATTTATTTATATTTATTATTTATATTTATTAAAACAATAAATTCTATTAAATATAAAAATTACTTAATATTTTAGATGAATTTTAATTTTAATATTTTAAAAATACATTTTTGTATATATTATATTTATTAATATATGTATATTTATATATTATTTAAATATTTAATAAAATTATATTACAATAATTTAATATTTAGGTATATTTTAGTTTTAATATTTTAAAAATTATTCTGGTGTATTCATTAATGTAATAGATTTAATAAAAATACATTTATGTGTATATTAAAATATATTTATGTATATTTATATATTATTAAATCAATTAATATAATAAAATGATGTTACAATTATTTAATATTGTATAAAATAAAATTAAATTATTATTAAAATGTATTTAATTTAATAAATTTATATTTAAATATATTTAATTTAATTTTTAAATAAACTTAATAAAATTATATAAAAATTATTTCATATTTTAGACAATTTTTAAAATTTTTCTTATTAAGATTATATTATTTTAAATTATTAAAATATTTTTAATTTAGTAAATTTATATTTAAATATATTTATTTTAGTTTTATATTATTATTTATAAATTATTTAATATTTTAGACATTTTCCAAAATTATTCTATTATTTTTTTGCCTAAAAAAAACCTTAAAAACAATTTATCAAAAAATAAAATAACTCAATAATTGAATGTGAGCATATGTTGAGCTGTGCTAAATGCTAAATGCCGAAAAGCAACCATTAATCAGATAATTTAATGATACTATAATTTGTAGAATAACAAGAAGATGGAAAGGTAGCAATTACGAACAACTATAACAGAAGGCTAAACACCAGGCTCAAAGAGCAATGATCATTTCCATGCAGATTTCAATTTGAAAGAGCCTTAAAAATCAGCAACCAGCTGCTTCCTTTTTAACTGCTTCGATGAAATGCACTTAGGCAAAGGCAAAAGCAAAGGCAAAGGACAACAACATAAACAACAAAAACTCAACGGGGAGGAACACAAATGACAAATTTTTAATGCCTCAGAAAACAAAACGTTGATAAGATCAGCGGCTGTCAAGCAACACGCTAAAAGCGGAACAAAGCGCTGCAAAATCGTATCAAGAAGAAGAATGGAATGACAAAAAAATGAACCAAAAAAAAAAAAAAAAACGCAAAAAACTAAAGCAGAGAAATACAAAACAAATGAATGAATGACAGTCGACGCGACGCGACAGACGATCTGTAAAGATCTCCGGGTGCTGATTTCAATGAATTAAACACGCGCGAATAAAAATCAATGAGTCTTTACCTGCTGTCGTTTGCTTTGGTTTTTGCTTTGTTTTTGTTTGTTTTTTTTATGTTGCTTCATCATCATTTTGTATATGGATCATTTCGCTTCTGTAGGCACAGTGTATAGTGCGGGTGAGGAGTGAAGGGGGGGGGGGGGGGGGGGCGGTGGTTACAGGCATATGGATATGGCTGTGATGAGCGTGTAGAGCATAGAGAATTTTAAGATGATTGTCAACAGGATTCACGGGGCGTGTAAAAATAAAATTAGTAGAATACGCCAAGCACTTAAGTTGTTAGAAAAGAAAAACATTTTGAAAGGACAAACACACTTGAACAACAATGACAGCGAGCAGGACGAAGACAAACGGACAACGGACAGCGGACAGCAGACAGGAACCAGGCCCAAATAGAGGCCAACAACAAACAGGCAGCAGCAGCAGCAAAGGACAGTAAAAATATGCTTGGGGTAGTTGTCATCATTTGTTGATTTTCATTTCGTTACGTTCCGTTTCTTCTTTTCGCTGCGTTGCGCACTAAACACAACAACAGCAGCAGCGTAGTAGAAGCAGCAGCAACAGCAGTAAAAAATCCTTTAAGTGCACTTCAGAGCACAATGCACTCGCTCGCTCTCTCGAGTGTCCTGTCGAGCTGTGCGCTTCTATATATATATTATTTTTTTTTGCCTGAATTTCGTTTCACGTTCACGTTCGCCTGACTTTGGGTCCCAAAAACTGGATTTAGTTTCGGGCTGCTGTTGCTGCTTGACAGAACCTGTCCATCTAAGATATGATTTAACAGCATCTGATTAGCATCAGTAACAGACTTAAGACTTGAAAACAACACCGAAAACACTAAAAACCAAACACAGAGACAGACTAAGAGACTATTGTTAAGCTCTGGCAACAAATGTTGCAAATCATCAACTCAAAAGAAAAGCAACAATAAAATAAAACAAGCAGCAGCGGATTATAGTTTTTACAACTGATTTGACAGTAGCTGATATATAATAACAAGAGCTATGGATTTCAACTTGATTTAAGTGCAGCAGTAATATTTAATATATTATAAAAAAAAATGTAGAAAAAATATAAAAATAAAATAGAAATAAAAAAGAAATATGAAAATAAATATAAATAAAAAATAATTAAAAATAAAATACAAATATTAAAATAAAATATTAACATAAAAATTCAACATAATATAAAAATAATACAAAAAGTAATAATAGAAAAATATTACCGAAAAAATATTTCAAGAAAAATATTAAAAGCATATTAACAAATTATTAACATTATTAAATTATTACTAAATATTTTAAAAAATACTTAAAATACTTAAAAATACTTGTTACAAAAATATTAAAAGTATATGAAACAATATATTTAAAAAATATATATGTAAAATAATATTTTAATAAACTTTTTTAAAATAATTTTATTTATTATTTTTATATATTTTTCAAATCCACTAAGAAGACAACAGATAAATTTTCAATTGAATAAAAACAAAATAAATAAATAAATATAAAGAAAAAATTTTTGACAATTACATAAATATATATTAAACTTTATATATAAAATTTTAAAATATTTTAGATTTATTTTCTCTGTTAAATAATACATGAAAAAATATTAAATTAAAATTAATTATTATTATCTAAAATTCAAAATAATATAAAAATAAAATAAAAATTAATAATTGAAAAATAATACTAAAAAAATATTAAAAGTATATTTTAAAAAATATTAAAAAAAAAATATTTTAAAATAAATATAAAAAATGTTTAAAAAAAATATATTTAAAAAATGTTTTAATGAAAATTATTAAATATTTTTATATTTCATTATATATTATTTTAAAATCCACTACACAGACAACAGCAGAAATATTTTAAATTAAATAAAAACAAAATAAATAAAATAATAGATACAAAAATATTTTAAACATTAGAAAATTATTTCTTATTTTATAAATATTTTTTTAAGTCTACTAAACTTTATATTTTAAATTTTAAAACATATCAAATGTTTAAGATTTACATTTAAAAAAATTTAAAAAAATTTTAAAGATTTCTTTTTCCAGTTTAAATAACATTTCTTTTGTTACCATGCACAGCTGCATTTTATTTACAACTTAATGCAGCTGTGCATGGTAACAAAAGAAATGTTATTTAAACTGGAAAAAGAAATCTTTAAAATATGATTTTAATTAATTTTAATTTAATATTGTTTCATATATCTTTCAAACGTAATTTGTAAACATTTCAAATGTCTTAAAATTTAAAATATAAAGTTTAGTAGACTTAAAAAAAATATTTATAAAATAAGAAATAATTTTCTAATGTTTAAAATATTTTTGTATCTATTATTTTATTTATTTTGTTTTTACTTAATTTAAAAAATTTCCGCTACTGTATATTTAGTGGCTTTTTAATTTAATATATAATGAAATATAAAATTGTATTAAAAATTTTCATTAAAACATTTTTTAAATATATATATTTTTTTTAAAAATTTTTAATATTTATTTTTTTTTTTATTTTATTATTTATTTTTTAAATATACTTTTAATGTTTTTTTTTAGTATTATTTTTCAATTATTAATTTTTATTTTATTTTTATATTATTTTGAATTTTATATTATAATAATTAATTTTAATTTAATATGCATTATATAACAGTGAAAATAAATTTAAAATATTTTAGAATTTTAGATATAAAGTTTAATATATATTTCTGGAATAAGAAATAATTTTGTAATAGTCAAAAAATGTTGTTTATATTTATTTATTTATTTTGTTTTTATTCAATTGAAAATATTTCTGTCTTCTGTCTTCTTAGTGGATTTTAAAAATATATAAAATAATAAATAAAATTATTTTGAAAATGTTTATTAAAATATTTTTTTTAAATAAATTTTTTCAAATATTTTTTCATATATTTTAAATAATTTTGAAATAATTATTTTATATATTGTTTTTATAATAATAATTTATAATAATAATTTTTATAATAATTTTTTAAATATTCTTTTAATATTTTTTAAAATATACTTTTAATATTTTTTAAAATATACTGTTAATTTTTTTTTAGTAATAATATTTGATTAATATTTGATTTTAAATATTTTTTATTTTACTTTATTTGTAATATTATTTATTTATAATTCTATTTTATTTTTATATTTTTTCTACATTTTTTTTATAATATATTAAATATTACTGCTGCACTTAAATCAAGTTGAAATCCATAGCTCTTGTTATTATCTATCAGGTACTGTCAAATCAGTTGTAAAAACTATAATCCGCTGCTGCTTGTTTTATTTTATTGTTGCTTTTCTTTTGAGTTGATGATTTGCAACATTTGTTGCCAGAGCTTAACAATAGTCTCTTAGTCTGTCTCTGTGTTTGGTTTTTAGTGTTTTCGGTGTTGTTTTCAAGTCTTAAGTCTGTTACTGATGCTAATCAGATGCTGTTAAATCATATCTTAGATGGACAGGTTCTGTCAAGCAGCAACAGCAGCCCGAAACTAAATCCAGTTTTTGGGACCCAAAGTCAGGCGAACGTGAACGTGAAACGAAATTCAGGCAAAAAAAAATAATATATATATAGAAGCGCACAGCTCGACAGGACACTCGAGAGAGCGAGCGAGTGCATTGTGCTCTGAAGTGCACTTAAAGGATTTTTTACTGCTGTTGCTGCTGCTTCTACTACGCTGCTGCTGTTGTTGTGTTTAGTGCGCAACGCAGCGAAAAGAAGAAACGGAACGTAACGAAATGAAAATCAACAAATGATGACAACTACCCCAAGCATATTTTTACTGTCCTTTGCTGCTGCTGCTGCCTGTTTGTTGTTGGCCTCTATTTGGGCCTGGTTCCTGTCTGCTGTCCGCTGTCCGTTGTCCGTTTGTCTTCGTCCTGCTCGCTGTCATTGTTGTTCAAGTGTGTTTGTCCTTTCAAAATGTTTTTCTTTTCTAACAACTTAAGTGCTTGGCGTATTCTACTAATTTTATTTTTACACGCCCCGTGAATCCTGTTGACAATCATCTTAAAATTCTCTATGCTCTACACGCTCATCACAGCCATATCTATATCCCTTTAACCACCCCCCCCCCCCCCCTTCACTCCTCACCCGCACTATACACTGTGCCTACAGAAGCGAAATGATCCATATACAAAATGATGATGAAGCAACATAAAAAAAACAAACAAAAACAAAGCAAAAACCAAAGCAAACGACAGCAGGTAAAGACTCATTGATTTTTATTCGCGCGTGTTTAATTCATTGAAATCAGCACCCGGAGATCTTTACAGATCGTCTGTCGCGTCGCGTCGACTGTCATTCATTCATTTGTTTTGTATTTCTCTGCTTTAGTTTTTTGCGTTTTTTTTGTTTTTTTTTGGTTCATTTTTTTGTCATTCCATTCTTCTTCTTGATACGATTTTGCAGCGCTTTGTTCCGCTTTTAGCGTGTTGCTTGACAGCCGCTGATCTTATCAACGTTTTGTTTTCTGAGGCATTAAAAATTTGTCATTTGTGTTCCTCCCCGTTGAGTTTTTGTTGTTTATGTTGTTGTCCTTTGCCTTTGCTTTTGCCTTTGCCTAAGTGCATTTCATCGAAGCAGTTAAAAAGGAAGCAGCTGGTTGCTGATTTTTAAGGCTCTTTCAAATTGAAATCTGCATGGAAATGATCATTGCTCTTTGAGCCTGGTGTTTAGCCTTCTGTTATAGTTGTTCGTAATTGCTACCTTTCCATCTTCTTGTTATTCTACAAATTATAGTATCATTAAATTATCTGATTAATGGTTGCTTTTCGGCATTTAGCATTTAGCACAGCTCAACATATGCTCACATTCAATTATTGAGTTATTTTATTTTTTGATAAATTGTTTTTAAAGTTTTATTTAAGCCAAAAAATTAATAGAATAATTTTGAAAATTATCTAAAATATTTAATAATTTATAAATAATAATATAAAACTAAAATAAATATATTTAAATATAAATTTTCTAAATTAAATCTATTTTAATAATTTAAAATAATATAATCTTAATAAGAAAAATTTTAAAAATTGCCTAAAATATGAAATAATGTTTATATAATTTTATTAAGTTTATTTAAAAATTAAAATATATATATTTAAATATAAATTTATTAAATTAAATACATTTTAATTATAATTTTATTTTATAAAATATTAAATAATTGTAATATAATTTTATTATTTTTATTAATTTAATAATATATAAATACACATAAATATATGTTAATATATGTAAATAAATATAATATACACATAACTGCATATTTATAAAAACTATGACATTAATGAATACATAAGAATAATTTTTATAATATTAAAACTAAAATGTATCTAAAATATTAAATTATTGTAATATAATTTTATTAAATTTTATTAAATATTTAAATAATATATAAATATATTTATATAAATATACATATAAAAATGTATTTTATATTAAATTATTATAATTATAAGAATAATTTTTAAAATATTAAAATTAAAATTCATCTAAAATATTAAGTAATTTTTATATTTAATAGAATTTATTGTTTTAATAAATATAAATAATAAATATAAATAAATATATATTTAAATATATTTTTATGAAATCTATTAAATAAATTATTTTATATTTTAACAAAATTATATTACTATTTTATTTATTATTATTAATATATATTATTATATAAACTGAAATTTATATATAAATTATTTCAAGTCTTTTATTTGCTTAGGAAATATAGCAATTATATAAATTCTCTTCTATAGCTTGGCAGCCTTACCGCATTGTCTGTCAGCTTACCACAGATCAATCGATTGTCAGTTACGCCCTTTCAAGCAGCTTTTGTTATATGTATATATAGAAAACCTCTTTTGCAGATGTCATCACCAAATATTCTGTAGAAATTACTTACTTCATCATATATATGTATGTGTGTATATCATTATATGCACAACTATTCGATCAGTTAACATGCTCAACCCTTTTACTTTTTATTTTGCATAATAAAATGTCAGTCGAGTGCAGCAGCAGCAGCAGCAACAGCATTTCAATTGCGTTGTGCATGATGAGACGAACCCCTAGTTAGCAGTAAATAGAGTTCCCATTGATGATTCCGATTACAGTATGTGAGACAGGGAGAGATACGTTACTGCTGCTGTTGATGTTGCTTGTTGTTGTATGCTGTCTGCAGTTCTATTTGCAAATACTGATTATGTTTACATGCATACATCAATGTGCACGATGACCAAACAAAGCTATAACATAGACACACACACATGCATACATATACATATATGTAGAAATATACGCGAATACAACTCGCTTTCAACTACAACTCAATTGTGTGCTGTGTGGACAATGGATCGTATGCGTAATGCAGCACAAAATGCCATATGAGCAATACGAAATGTTCAAATGCGTAATGAAAATTGGCGCCAGTCGAACTCTGTTGCATTCAACTGACGAACTGCTGATGCCCCCTTTATGCTTACACTCTTCTCTTCTTTCTTTCTCTCTCTGTCTCTGCTGCTGTTGCTGTTGCTGCTGCTGGCCCATATCCTGGCTTGAGTAGACAAAATCAATTTGGTTTTGCGGTTTTTGTGACCAGCATACGGGTTACGGGTTATACGAACGGCATACGTCAGCTGTATATGTTGCCTGTTGTTCAATTTAACAGGCAGACTGCACACATGTCCTCATCGTCATCGTCCTCGTTCTGGTCATCAACGTTCTATGTGTGTGTGCAACTGCAATTGGGCAACTGGTCAACTGAACCTGAACCCAGCTGCATTTTAGTTTAAATACATCAAAGCAAATTATAACAATGGACTATGGGCTATGGGCTATATGTGTGTGTGTGTGGGGCTGCCATTGCGCGCAGCTACAACATTTTCAAGTATCCAGAGAGAAAAAAACTAAAATGCAGAAGAATCTTTTGAGCCGAAAAAGTTGCCAACGTCAGCGTAAAGCAAGAAGATGAAAAAAAAAACAAAAACTGTAGCAAAAGTTTCAACAAAAAAAAAAGAAAAAAAAAAATAAATTCTTTTCTTTTTTTTATTATTATAGTAGGGAAACTATTATTTGCAGTTGCCACTTTCCACTTGCCACTTACAATTTGCTACTTGCTGCTGGCTGCTACTACTTCGTCTACATATTTCTTTGGCGTAGTGTATTTGTGTTATTGAAAAAGTTTTTGCCGCCGCATGCAAATCCACATTTTGCCGAAAATGCTTCAGATTTAAATGAAGTGAAGTGAATTTAATGGTCAACAGACATTTTCCCATACAAACATTACAGTACCCTCCAAATATATATGTATATGTGTGTGTATGTTGTTAAGCTGATAGAGGGAAGTGTAGTTGACTATTTACATAATGTTTGAAAGCGTTGCAAGCGTTGTGTGTCTCTCTATTTCCCCTCTATGCCTCCATCTCCCACAGCATCAGCGAGCATAGAGGTTTTTGCGAGCAGTGTTAGTGAGTGTAACTTGCCATCGTATCATCATCGTATCGTATCTATCTAGTATGATATTTGCATAGTATATATTTCGAGTGCTTGTTTGTATGCATGAAAAACACAGAGAGAGAGAGAGAGAGTGTGAGAGAGAATGAGAGAGAGAGACAGTGCTTAGTCCTCTGCTGCTGTTAGTAGTCTGCTCGGTGTAACTATCAACGCAAATGTACTTGAAAATTGTAATGAGCTCTAAGCTTAAGCGTCAACAACAAACATTTGACTACTCTATCTCTCTCTCTCTCTCTCTTACTCACTCTCTCTCTTTCTGGCACTTGGTATAAAGTCGCTTTTAACTGTTCTACAAAGTTCCGAGTTCCACTTTCAGTTTGGTTTTCAGTTTTGTTTGGTAGCATAACCATTCAGCCATATGCTTGGATTAGACATAAGAGATAGCAGCGCAACAGCCAGCAGCCATACCATAGCTAGACAGCCAGCAGCGTTTACAGTTACTTCTAACAGTTTACAGTACTGCAGTCTCTCGCTCGCTCACTCACTCGCTCGCTCTAACAACGAATCGATTTGAAGAGTTTTGTGCTGCAAATTACTTTCGCACAGGCAAACAGTTAGTGTGAGCGAGAGAGAGAGAGAGAGAGAGTTGGAGAGAGATTAAGCAGGCAGATGAAGTGCTATTAACTTAATGTTACATTCATGATACGAACAATATAGACATTGAGATGATAATACTCATCATACACTCTCTTCTCCCGCTCTCTCTCTATCTTTTGCTCTTCCTCGTAATTTCAAATTGAAATTTGAGTAACTTCTACACATAACATCAGGCACATAATGTTTAAATAGTCATCTCTAGTTTTGATTGAGTTTTCTTACAATTTTTACAGACATTTTCATAACATTACCATTCGATATCCTTCTTTGCCTGTAATTTTGATTTTGTAGTTAGAAACTTCTGTTTGCTGATGATGGCCCAAAAAAAAACTGCATTTGTCAGTGCTTGTCAGAAATTCGTATATAAACCAAATGGCACTAAAACTTATTAGTCTTGCTGCCATAAAGCACAATCATCGTTGCACTCTTTGGCATTTTGCTGTGCAACGCTTTAGAAAAAAAACATGAAATGAAAATGAACACAGTGCGCGCAAGATAAAGAGAGACAGGGAGAGAAAGAAAAAAAATGAAATCACGTCGCGCCAGTGCAACAAATTCAAGTTAATTGAATTCCAAAGTAAGCATAATTTGAGCCAACAACCAAACAGAGGCAGCAGACAGTAGACAGAACAGGAGGCAACGGGCAGCAAGCGTTCAGTTCAAGGGGGGGCAGGGGGGTCTACATTCAACACTTTTGCTCTAAAAGCTACAACGATTCGAACTCTGGCTCTGTACTATATAACAAGTCAGTCGCATATATAGTATAGAGGCGACAGTCTGTCAGGCACAGGAGCAGCAGCGAGAGAGCAACAAGCAACGGCGGCGAGTAGGCATTTAAACTAAATTTAGCCTGAAATTGCTTCCTTTTTGTTGCTGCTGCTGCTGTTATTGCTGCTGTTGCTTGTTGCCGTTTGTGCCAGGTCTGTTTGCCACTTTGCCGACAAACACAAAATTCAATTACAATTGGCAACAGCAACAGCAGCAGCAGCGGCAGCAAAAACGAAAACGAAAGTCGCGCTTGAAGCTGAAAGCTTGCTACCAACATCAACAGCAAAAGCAGCAGCTCCCGTTTCAAGCCCCTCTCTCTCACACACTATCTCTGTCTCTGTCTCTAAAGCCGGTTTCTTAATGTTTTCAGCACTTGCAATTATTTTGTGCCGCCATCGTTTAAAGTGTCGGAAATTTGGTGCGGTAATTAAATAAAAATCAACGGCGACCAACGCCCGGACTCTCGGTGTCCAACCAAAAAAAAAATAAAAATAAAAATGAAAAACAAAAAACAAGACACGAACACAAAAATATAAATACAAGGCAATAAACCAATATGTGAAAAAGACAGTACGAATTTTAAATGCTGTTTTATTTTTCTCCCCCAAAGTGTTCTGCGCAGCAGACTTTCTCACAAATTATGAAAATTTTGATGAAAATGTGATAAAAATTATTAAACAATTAGCAGCAAGAACTGTGAAAAAACTAATTTTAAATACGTGTATAAATATAAAATTATAACAGTAACATGAATTACTAAATATTATTATTAGCAAATTTAAAAAAATAATTAAATTTATTTTATATAATTATTTTAAAGCTAATATTTTACTATTTTATTATTATTAAATATTTATTTTAATGTTTTTATTTTCTTTGGAAATTTATAAATTATTATTTATAATAATTAATATTATTTTTATCAATTATTAAAATATTTGTTAAAATTGTTTAATATAATTGTTAGTTATAATATTAATATTATCAAATATTAACAAATTTTGAAAATATTAATATTAATTTTTAATTTAATTTTATTAAATATATTTCTAAGTAAAAAGTCTTTAAATAATTTATTTTAAAATATGAATATTAGTTTTTAATTTAATTTTTTTTAGATTTTTTTTTATTTTATTTTTTTAATTAAATAAATCATTAAAAAAAATTAATTTAATTATTAAATATTAAAATATCTATAAATATTATTTAATTATTACATTTAACTGTTATCAAACATTTATTTTTATGAAATTTTTACAGATAAATTCTTGAGAAATAATTGGCCTTAAATGTGGCACTTTAATACAGCTTTTATCTATTAATAATTTAATATTAAAACTTGCGTTGCTACTGCTAGACGCAACAGAAAAACTTGTTATACCCATAATTGGCAAGAGTGTGTAGTATACTCAGCAAGTACTGGTAGCTCAATAAAAATAGTTTTTGCAACTCTCAACAACAAACATAAGAAAAACGGTCACCTAACATACAGCTACAGCTGCCATCAACATGAAACTAGTTCAACATGTTGTTGAATCAACTCTACATAATTCACCTTCTGCTGCTGTTGCTACTTCTCTTGCTGCTTCCTTCTACCTGCAATGATTGCACACTCCCCTTTTACATAAAGTGAAGTGAAGTTTTGTCTGTGCTGTAATCAAAATACTTGTGCCAATAAAAGCAACACAAGAATTGATATGAAAAGATAGAGGAAGAGAGACCGAGAGAGTGAGAGCTTAGCGTAGTCGAAGACGGTTGAGGAAACAAAAACCAAAACCAAAGCCAAAAGCCAAGAAGTGAAACCATAACAAATCAAAGTCCTAATGAATATTGAGAGGCCACTAAAAGGAATGCTCAACATCAACGCTGGGTAACAGTAGCAACAAATTAATATAGAACAAATACACATAATAATAAATGCAATACGATGGTTGCCTTTGCAAATGGGGGGGAAGATTGTATGTAAGCTTGGTTAGCTAATAAAACGGCCCTAAAGTAGCTGAGCAACTTTTTTTCTTTTTCTTTTTTCTCCAAAAAGGGATAATGAAGTGGCGCCCAAGAGAAGGAGCAGCGAGTATAGAGTAAAGTTGAAAACACACCTGCCTAACAACCCGCAGAAACAGTTACAGATACACACAGACAGACGACAATGGTAATAAAATTCGTATAAATAACC
Organism: Zaprionus obscuricornis; assembly: GCA_037044475.1. Lineage (NCBI taxonomy): Eukaryota > Metazoa > Arthropoda > Insecta > Diptera > Drosophilidae > Zaprionus > Zaprionus obscuricornis. The sequence goes on along the minus strand of JBAMBR010005054.1, from coordinate 5,556 downwards.
AAAAACGAAAAGCAAAGAGACAACAGGGCGAAATTATTAGACTATGGTGCCAAGGGGTTGGGGTTCGCTCGTTAATTTGCAATAAAATCCGATTATAACCACAAAAATGCCCGCGCTCCCGTCTTATCAAATGAAACGACATTGAAGATATATATATATATATATATATATCACGAGTATAGCTAAAAGTAAAAGTAACCGGCAAACCAAAACGAATTCAAGTCTCACAAATACACACACAGAGAGAAAGAAAATAAAAAGCCCGGAAGTAAAAGCCAACTTGTATCAATATCAATAAGTGCGTAACGCGGTCTTCTGTTCAACCACCCTCCGCCATTGACTATACCTACCTCTCATACTCTTTAAGCAGGTAAAGGGCTGCTTGAATCAGCAGTAGCAGCAGTAACAGCAGCACATAAAACTTGCATTGATATTTAAGCTCTGCTATAAATAAGACGCCCTCAAGGCAAGCAAAGCCTACAAATTATAGTAGTAGCAGCAACAGCAGCAGTAGCAGTTCCACTTCCAGTTGAAACCCATCGTCATTTGTTTCCCCCCATGGCCCCCCAAGGAAACACCTTTAGCTACAGGGTGGATTTTGCCTTTTGCCCGATTGAGGTCAGAACTGAAAACCTAGTCTCAAAATTGAGATAACATTTCACATTTTTTTTTTGTTGGATGGTATAGAGCGGGGCGTGTCAGCTGTCGAATTCTTACCCTTTTCTAAGTGTAAGTTGCAACCAGTAAAGAAAAATTATGTTTAATTTCACTGCGGCATTGGAATTTTTTTACAGGATAACCAAAGAACTGTATAAATTGTATAATAATTTCAGTTACAGTTAGTTTTTAAGGATCTGCTGCCAAAATTTTGTAAAAAATAAATATTTCTTTAATAGAGAAAGTTAAATTTATATATTTTAAATATTTATTTAAATTTTTTTTATATTTATTTTTATATTTATTTAATACTATTATTATTACAATTTATTATATTTATATTTATTTATTTTTATATTTATTCAATATTATTATTATTATTATATATTAATCTATATTCATAACTTAATCCTCTGACACTTTGCAACCCTAAAATAATAGCGATGTTTTTGTAATTTAGACATTACTCAAAGTTTTCGCTCTCTCTCTCCCTCTCTCTCTCTGTCTCTCTCTCTCTCTTTCGCTCTCTCTTGTGTATGTGCTGCAAGTGATGTCTTTAGCAAAAGTTTTTGGTTAGTTATAACCGCAAAACCCCAAGGAAAAACCCCCAAAGACCAAGACCAGGGACAGAGCCAGAGCCAAGGCTAGGGCTAGGGCCAGGGCCAGGAACAGTACCAGACACAAGCCCTTCACAAAACAAATAAAAGTGTAAACACTGATTTGGCACGCGCCGCGTTGGTCGGTAATTTATGCATAAAAACCTCCACTTCCCCCCTGCTCCCACTCCTTTCCCCACTTGCATGAAACAGATGCGGAACAAACCAAAATGCTTTGCAAAAGGAACAGAAAGCAAAAAAAAAAAAAAAATTACGGAAAACCCGTTGCCCAAAACATGGTAATTACCTGAGTCCTTTTGGCAAAAATTCACGCATATAAACACGTATTTTGTGGGCGAGAAAGGCTCGAGTTGAGTTGAGCTCGATGTGCCATGCGATGCGATACGATGCGATGTCTGGCAAACTTTTTCTTTATCAGCGTAGGAGAATGGCAGACAGAGAGTGAGAGTGAGAGAGAGATAGAGTAAGAGTGAGTGGTAAACAGAGACAGAGACAAGCCTGTCGTATCATGCATATGAATATGGCCTCAAGCCATGTCTGCTAGTCTGTCTGTCTCTCTCTCTCTCTCTCTCTCTATGACTCACTCTCTCTTTCTCACTGTCTGTCTGTGTCTGTTTGTAGGTGTTATGGCCGGCTTCCGTAAAGACTTAACCGTTTTTGTAATGCATAATTTTATATGGCAAACAGTAGAGTGAGCAAGTGAAAGAGAGACGGGTAGAGCGAGAGAGAGAGAGAGTATAGCGACACATGCATAAATAATGCGAGTATTTTTAACTTTTATTTTTATTTTTTTTTGCGGCAAATTTGTTGTGTATGTTGGCAAATTATGTGTAATTATACGCATATTAACAAGCGAAAGAGAGCAAAGAGAGAGAAAGAGATAGAGAGAGATAGATAGAAAAATGAAATGACAGAGATAGATAGTGATGAATGCTAATGTTTATTAAATTAACTGTTTTTTGCGGCAGTTTATTGACTTCACTTTTAGAACATTTTTCGCCAAAGCATTTTATACTATAATAATTTCATAATTTCATAATTTGCAACAATTTAGTTAATTTATGGGAAGTGGCACTAAATGAAAATAGAAGGTAGAAATGCATGGCAGCATAATATGGAAAGAGTGATGGCTGAGACTGTGGCTGCTGAGACTGAATTCTGCCTTTGGCTGGCTTTAAAATAGCCGTTAAATGCACAAAGGACACGCAAAGTTGCCAGACACAAACTCAGTCAGAGACAGAGACAGAGACGTAAACGCAAAACGCAAAACGCAGACAAACTGAAACTGAAACTCAAGTCAAGTCAAGTCTGGACCCTTTTGGGTAAAGCAACAGCGGCAGTCACAGAAGTAGCAGAACAGTCACAGCAGCAGCAACAGAACAGTCACAGCAGCAGCAGCAGAGCAGAGCAACACTAGCAGTAGCATTTAGCTAGAGCTAAAGTAGCCCTGCAAGTGGAAAAGGCTGATAGAGATGTGTGAAGGGTAGGGCAGGGAAGGTAGATGAGGGCAGGTGAACGAGGGCAATCAGACGATAAACTTATAAATGTTGCAGACGCCGCAAAGAGGCAGCCATATAGTAATTATAGCTATGGGCTAAATTCACAACAGAGACTACATACACACACACACATATACACGTATATATATATACAAACAACTTGTCCTTCTGCCAGAGGCTTACCTCCTATAACTCTCTCGTTCTCTCGCTTTCTATGCCAAAACTGTCTGAATGGCAAATAAGCAGGCGAAAAAACATCATAGCGAGAGAGATGAAAGGCCGCTTAATGGACTATACCTGGTATACAAAAGTGTAGAAGACTCTTATTAAACTCAACTTAAGCAATCTTTTGCCGTTTCTGTTGATTATTTAGTAATTTGATTTTATGACAATCTTCTCTTCGACACTTGACGACAAACTGCAGCTAATTTTAGTAATATTAAAAATAAATGTACATAATATTCATTAAAATAAATTAAAATAATTAATGATCAATATACATAAATATATTTCTATATTTCCAAGTTTCATTTTCGTAAGTCTTAGTAAATTTATTTTTAAATAAAATAAAATAAAATAAATAAATTAAATAAATTAAATAAATTAAATAAATTAAATAAATTAAATAAATTAAATAAATTAAATAAATTAAATAAATTAAATAAATTAAATAAATTAAATAAATTAAATAAATTAAATAAATTAAATAAATTAAATAAATTAAATAAATTAAATAAATTAAATAAATTAAATAAATTAAATAAATTAAATAAATTAAATAAATTAAATAAATTAAATAAATTAAATAAATTAAATAAATTAAATAAATTAAATAAATTAAATAAATTAAATAAATTAAATAAATTAAATAAATTAAATAAATTAAATAAATTAAATAAATTAAATAAATTAAATAAATTAAATAAATTAAATAAATTAAATAAATTAAATAAATTAAATAAATTAAATAAATTAAATAAATTAAATAAATTAAATAAATTAAATAAATTAAATAAATTAAATAAATTAAATAAATTAAATAAATTAAATAAATTAAATAAATTAAATAAATTAAATAAATTAAATAAATTAAATAAATTAAATAAATTAAATAAATTAAATAAATTAAATAAATTAAATAAATTAAATAAATTAAATAAATTAAATAAATTAAATAAATTAAATAAATTAAATAAATTAAATAAATTAAATAAATTAAATAAATTAAATAAATTAAATAAATTAAAATAAATTAAATAAATTAAATAAATTAAATAAATTAAATAAATTAAATAAATTAAATAAATTAAATAAATTAAATAAATTAAATAAATTAAATAAATTAAATTAAATTAAATAAATTAAATAAATTAAATAAATTAAATAAATTAAATAAATTAAATAAATTAAATAAATTAAATAAATTAAATAAATTAAATAAATTAAATAAATTAAATAAATTAAATAAATTAAATAAATTAAATAAATTAAATAAATTAAATAAATTAAATAAATTAAATAAATTAAATAAATTAAATAAATTAAATAAATTAAATAAATTAAATAAATTAAATAAATTAAATAAATTAAATAAATTAAATAAATTAAATAAATTAAATAAATTAAATAAATTAAATAAATTAAATAAATTAAATAAATTAAATAAATTAAATAAATTAAATAAAATAAATAAATTAAATAAATTAAATAAATTAAATAAATTAAATAAATTAAATAAATTAAATAAATTAAATATATTAAATATATTAAATATTTTAAATATTTTAAATAAAATGAAATAAATTTAAATAAATTAAATAATCTATATAAAATATATTCTGTACATAATTGCATTCACAGGCAAAACGTAAATAAACAAAATCAAGTTTCATAAACTCTTTCAACTTTATATAAACTAGTTGAGTTTTTGTCTAAGAACATATAATGTCAGAAAGTTTTCTATACACACACACATACATATATAGCACACACACCTTATCAGCAAATTATTATACTCACACTCACACAGATCGCACACAACGTATAAAACGTAACTCAAACAGACTTTGGCAGTCAGCTTAAAGTTTGATGATAACTTGACAACTATTGCCATAAGCTCTTTGCCAAACGGAAGTTGAACATTTTGCCGTCTCTGCAGCTGACGTAATTTGATTTCTTTTTATTATTATTATGCTTATTTTTCATGTTGTTGTTGTTGTGGTGGTTTGCCGACAATTAAACATTTAAAACATGCAACATTTGATTCATGCAGTAGCAGCAGCAGCAGCAGCGCCCGCCGCACAACCCACGCAATCAAAACAGACAACAACAAGGAAAAAACAATCGACATTTGTAAAAGTAATTAAGCAAAAATCAAAGCTAAATCAAAGTGCATGGCAATTGTCGCAGATTGGGGCTTAGCATTGTAGCCAAAATATAAAGAGACAGAAAGAGAGAGAGAGTGAGAGGGAGAGGGGGAAAATAGTCATTAATTTGTAGCGCATTTAAAGCTGCTGGCTGCTGGATTTTATGTTTATGACTTGGATGTTAGCTAAAACAGAGGAGTAGCAGCAGCAGCAGCAGCAGAAGACAATTGGAGAAAAACGCAAAGGGAAAAGCAAAAGCAAAGTCAAAACGATTATCTTAATTTAATTGTCTTTTATTTATGTCAGCCATGGCATTTATTTAGCCAAATGGATTTACTTGGCATACAACACAAGCTTGCTGCATATTTATTGCGCGAGCTTCTCTCTCTCTTTCGCTCTTGCTACTGTATGTGTTTG
>JBAMBR010005053.1:0-48547 GCA_037044475.1 Zaprionus obscuricornis | reverse complement strand
ATGTGTTATAAAGAAAAGCACAAAATCAAATAAAAAATTTACCAAAAAAAAAAAAAAAAAAAAGCTGAACAAATTTTTTTTTTTTTGTAAATAAAATAAAAGTAAAACCAAATGCACTCAGGCCATGACTTTCAATGCACTTTGTATGTGTATGTGTGTGTTTGCACAGAGTTAAGTCAACAACATGCAAATGTTGCTCTCTCTGCTGCTAGACTCTTCTCCTGCCACACTCAACAATCTTGCCATGTCGTGCCGCTCAGCCATAACGTTATTTCCCCTCCCTTTGCCATACAGCAGACTGGGCCAAAAAAAAAAAAAAAACCAAACGAAAGTCATAAAAGTCTCGCCTGTCAGTTCATCAGTTTGACGGTCGACCCAAAAAATGTGGGTCAAATGTGGTTCAACGTCACTCTCTTGGACACGCCTTTCATATATTGACACTGTCCATGTAAAAAAAAAAAAAACTTTTCGCATATTTTTTCTTGTTATTTTTTTTGATTTTTTAATTCCACTTCACATACATGAAAAAAAAAAATGGTACGAAAACCTTTCATTATTATTATTATTATTTTTTATTGAGTTGTATAAGAAATTTATATTCCCTTTATATATATAGTATATATATCCCGACTTGCAGCTAGTTTCAAAGATTTATGACATTAATTAGTTTTTTTTTGTTTCTTTTTATTTTTGTGACCTTTCAACATGCAATCGACGTGTATTTAAGAAACATTTGATTTACGAGCTGCGACACATGCCTCGAAATTTCGCTCTAATTCAACTTTTAGATATAAACCAAAGTGTTACTTACATATGTTAAATATTAACACGAGGCGTTGGAGCGCAAAACAAATAAAAAAAAAATGATAATAACAATTACATTGCGATAAGAACTTGAAATAAATTTCATAATAATAATAATAATAATAATAATAATCGTAATAATAATCTGATAAAAAATTGTGTTGAAAATTATTATTGAAATTATTTTGCATATTTAAATTAAAGTTTCGTGGCGGCAAAATGCAGCAAAATATGCAAAACTAATATAAAATATAAAATACTCTTTGCTTGCTATTTAAATTTATTTATTTTTTATTATTAAAAATAAAATAAAATTAAATTTAAATTAAATTAATCTTAGACTAACTAAAGAATAAAATTTATATTTATTATAAATTATTTTTATTTGCCACAAGGCAATCAATGCTGGCAAACAAAAAAAAAAACATTTGCCATTTTTATAGGTTGCATAACTTTTATGCAACACTGTTGTTGCCGCTGCTGTTACTGCTGCTGCTGCTGCTGTCGCTGATGTTGCCGGAAATGTTTGCAGGACAACAACGTTGACGATGACAACAATATGCAACAACAATTGTTGCTGCTGCTGCTGCTGCATTGTGTCTCTCTCTTTCTCTCTCTCTTTCTCTCTCTCTTTCTCTCTCTCACTCTGCCACACACAACATTTGCACATAAAATATCTATGAAATGTTATGAATTTTTGACTTCATGACATTTGCTGTGTTTCTGAGCGTTATTTGTTCGCTTGTTATTGTTACTGTTGTCTTTGTTGTTGCTGCTGCTGTTGCTGCTGCTGCTCGACGATGTTGCTGTTGGCCGTTGCCATTGCTGTTGCTGCTGCTGCTGCTGCTGTTGCATTATCATTTGTTGCCTGAGTGCACTTTAAATAATCGTTGGCTCTTCAAATTGTTTTGCAGGAGTCTGGGCGAGTGGCAGGGCGGGATGGCGTAAGATTTACCTTGACTGCAATTTTTATCAAAAATGTTTGTTTGCTTTTGTTGTGGCAGCTGTGCAACAACGTTGATGAGCTTTTTATAGCCGGGTCATTAGAGAGGCGTGCCACGCAGCAGCCACAGCAGCAACATCAACATCAGCATGCAACAGCAGCAACAGCAGCTTCTTTTGTCTTGCTGCATGCTGCAGCAAACATTAGCTCATCATCATCATCATCATCAGCATCTTCATCATCATCATCTTCGTCATCGTCATCGTCATTTTTGTCTTTTGCTTCGTTGACGGCAGCTTGATGTATCTGTGGAATCGTGGTAACCAGTTGCTGTTGTCTCTGTCTCATGCCCTCTCTCTCTCTCTTGCTCGCTCTTGCTTGCTCTTAACCGGTTTTGGGTGCAATTTGCCTATGTCCATCGAGGGGCTCAGTACAACGTTGTGTATTTTGGTTATTTTTTTCGTTAAACTGCCTTCTCCTTACATTCCACTTACTTTTGCCTTATCTTCCACTTACTTTTGCCTTACCTTCTACTTACTTTTCCCTTACCTTCTACTTACTTTTCTCTGGGCTGCACCTTACTTATACCTTACCTTCCACTTACTTTTGCCTTACATTCCACATACTTTGCCCTTACCTTCCACTTACTTTTGCCTTACCTTCTACTTACTTTTCCCTTACCTTCCACTTACTTTTCACTGGGTTGCACCTTACTTATACCTTACCTTCCACTTACTTTTGCCTTACCTTCCACATACGTTGCCCTTACCTTCTACTTACTTTTCCCTTACCTTCCACTTACTTTTCACTGGGTTGCACCTTACTTATACCTTACCTTCCACTTACTTTTGCCTTACCTTCCACATACTTTGCCCTTACCTTCCACTTACTTTTGCCTTACCTTCTACTTACTTTGTCCTTACCTTCCACTTACTTTTGCCTTACCTTCTACTTAATTTTGCCTTATTTATACCTTACCTTTGCCTTACCTTCCACATACTATTCCCTTACTTTTACCTTACATTCTACTTACTTTTGCCTTACCTTCCACATACTTTGCCCTTACCTTCAACTTACTTTTCTCTGGGCTGCACCTTACTTATACCTTACCTTGCCTTCCCCTTTGCCTTACCTTCTACATACTTTTCCCTTACCTTGCACTTACTTTTGCCTTACCTTCTACTTACTTTTCCCTGGGCTACACCTCACATATACCTTACCTTTGCCTTACCTTCCACTTACTTTTCCCCTGTCGTCGCCTTACATTCTACTTACCTTTACTTTAGCTTCCAGTTATTTATTTCTTACCCTTGCCTTACCTTCCACTTACCTTCTGCTTACTTTTCCCCTTACCTATAGCTTACCTTTTGCTGCTGCGTTGCTTAGACAAGCAAAACTTCAATTCTATGCACAATCAACAACTCGAAATCTAGACCTAAAACTTAAGTAGAAAAACTTCTTTTACTCATAGTCAAACATTGTTGTCATCGTCATCGTCGTCGTCATCTTTTTTTTTGTATTTGTCAAGTGGGGTAACCCAATGCATAATATTACAAAAAAAAAGAAAAAACTAGACATTCATAGTTATTCAGTACTAATACTATTCATAAATTCAAATGAAGTGCTCTTCCCTTTTTTAGCTTCTCTATCTTACCATCACACTATCTTTCTACCTCTCCCTCTCTCACTCTCACTCTCCTCTTCTCTTCTCTTTTTATTTTTACAATTAGTTTGAAAGCCTACAGAAATTTTACTTGTTCTTCTTTTTTTTCCTATGACATTTGGTTTTTTTTTTTTAATTCTTTATAAAGATAAAAATCTATAGAAATTTCGCTTCTCAAATGTTGAGAAAAATGTTGATACTTCATTTTAAGATTATCTTTTTTCTATATAAAAAAAAAACTATAAGCATGCTTGGCTTATTTCCAAGAGTTTAGCAGCTTGTTAAGCAATTAACAAGCAAGAAAAAAAAGGCTAAAAAAAATTATAGCTAAAAATATATATAAAATAAAATGTCATAAAGTAGTTTAGCTGCAGCCTGCAGTCTATGGCTGTGACTGTGACTGCTGCTGCTGCTGCTCTGCTACTGCTGCTGTTACGCTCGATTAAAGCTGTAAAGCCTTTAGCCAGATTACAATACTTGCTTTCTGCTGCATTCTGCGGCTGCATTCATTGCCTGCACTAACTTCTTCTTCTTCATCTTCTTACCCCTAGGCTTATCATATTTATGCACTTGGCATTTCAGCATTTATTGCCCGCTTTGTTTGCTACGCCCTTGTCGCAATGATTTTTCAATGCAGCAGCAGCAACAGCAACAACAGCAACAACAGCAACAAGAGAGTTTGTACAAGTTTCCTGGATTTCCTTTTAGATTCCCTAAAGGAGCAGCAACATTTCAACATTTCAGTCTCTGTCTGAATGCCCTTGGCTTTCAATGCTTTGCTGCTGCTGCAGCACATTTAAACTTGCCTATTGAGGCATCTGCCACACCCCTATATACGCCCTATATACAAATGTTGCTATTGCTATGTTACCTTTCTGCTACACACACACACATTTAACATGCACTTCATTTGAAAAGTAGAAAAAAAAAAAAAAATTTGCCTGCTTTTTCTTTTTGCTGCAGCCCGTTTCATGTCTTGCAAGTTATGGTCTCTCTCTCAGAGCTAAGCTCATGGGAGTCAGAGTTAAAGTAAGAGCGTGCGAGAGAGACAGAGAGAGAGAGAGAGAGCTTGCACTTCCTTCCTGCTGCTGCTGCTGCTGCTGCCTTTCGAGTACTAACTGACAGCGTCTCGCAGTCATAGTCATACTTCTCCTTGTTCTCCTGCTCGTTTCTACGTCAATCAGTCAGTCAGTCATTCCGGCAGTCAGTCAGTCATTCTATGGCTTAGACTCATGTCAAGTCTTTGCAAGTCTCGGAAACGTTTAACTTTTTTTTTGCTGATTGATTGCAGTCAACAATTGTTTGTTCTTTATACAACATTTATTTCCAGTTAGTTCTAGGCCTTTTTTTTTATTATCACTCTCTCTCTCTCTCTCTCTCACTCACTCTTTCTCTTTGTACTTTTTGTTTACTTATGCTAATGCATTTCTTTAGCTAGCTTTAAGTTCTTCTACATTTTTTTTTTTGTTCGCTTTTGTTTCGTTTTCTTGTTATCTTTAATTGGCTTTCAACTCATTTATTGTCGTCATTGTTGTTCTTGTTATTGTTGTTTCTTTTGCCTTGTGGGTGCTACACCAGCTGTTAAGGCCATAGATCAAGTTACACAAATACACATGACATACACGCCCACACCACACACACTCACTACTCATAGTACTCTGCCTTTCTCAGCTCTGGAAAAAAAAACACAACTATTATAATTGGTCGAGTGTGTTTTCAATGTGTTCAATGATTCATGGCACTTTTTGATTTTATTGCCGCCTGCCATAGACATTTGCTTGTTATTCTTGTTATTGTTGTTGTTGTTGCTTATTTCTTATGCTATAGTTACAAGTATTTTCTATAGAAAATTCTATATGAAAATTGCTTTAGCAAACATTTTTCGTCTGCTGTAAGCGGCCAATTATTGGTAACAAAAACTTTATTCTTGTTGTTGTTTCTTGTTGTTGTAGCACACAACCTAATTGTCCAATCGAATGGAAATTTGAATTCTAAAATTCATAGGAGGCTTTTATGCAAATTGTTAGAATTCACAATTTTGTATTTGCACCTTCTCAAAAGGTGCAAAAATTCATATAGATACAAAATGCATTTTGTAGTTACTTTATAAGCTGCTGCTGTTGTTGTTGTTGTTGCATAATGCAACATGTGTTAAATAATAACAAAAAATAAAAATAAAATAAAGAAAATTTATTTTTTTTAATATTTTATTTTTTTGCATTTTATTGCAGCAAAAATGTAAAATAAAAATTTTATATTTTATAAATATTTTCTTACCATTAGACAAATGAAATATTTATTTTTCATATTTTTCATATTTCTTACTATTTTTTTTTTAATATTTTATTTTTCCTTTTTTTATTTTTTTAAATATTTTTGCAAAAGAAGAAATTTATATTAAATAAATATTTGCATACTATTAGCAAATGAAATACTTAGCATATTATGACAAGTTTTTTATACAGTGAGTTACAACATTTCGTACTTACAATTGAAATGCAAGCAAATTCTACATTTAATTAAAACCTTTTTTTTTTTTTTACCTGCTGGCAACAAAACAAAAAATGCGACTAATAAAGACGAACAAAAAAAATAATAAACAATACAAAATACAAAATGCAAATTACCTATGACCTAAAATATAGGGAAAACAATGAAGCAATAAGAAAGTTCGTATATAGGCGATGAGGCAAGAAGTCCAACGCATTTATTGCTAGATTATTTTATTATGTCAATCATTTCGCAACTAAAATGTCTGCAATAAATGCGTTCAACTTTTTTTGTTCTCTTTTTGCCTTTCCTTTCTATTTTATTTTTTCCCTTTTTTTATGGTATTTGCTTTTTTTTTGTATTTTTATTTTTTTTTTTGTTCGTCTTTATTAGTCGCATTTTTTGTTTTGTTGCCGGCGGTTAAAAAAAAAAAGGTTTTAATTAAATGTAGAATTTGCTTGCATTTCATTTGTAAGTACGAAATGTTGTAACTCACTGTATAAAAAACTTGTCATAATATGCTAAGTATTTCATTTGCTAATAGTATGCAAATATTTATTTAATATAAATTTCTTCTTTTGCAAAAATATTTAAAAAAATAAAAAAAAGAAAAATAAAATATTAAAAAAAAAATAGTAAGAAATATGAAAAATATGAAAAATAAATATTTCATTTGTCTAATGGTAAGAAAATATTTATAAAATATAAAATTTTTATTTTACATTTTTGCTGCAATAAAATGAAACAAAAAAATAAAATATTAAAAAAAAAAATATTTCTTTATTTTATTTTTATTTTTTGTTATTATTTAACACATGTTGCATTATGCAACAACAACAACAAGCAGCAGCTTATAAAGTAACTACAAAATGCATTTTGTATCTATATGAATTTTTGGCCAGCCAATAGGCAAGAATTACATTTTGTATTTTTTTATTTTTTTTTATTTTTATTTTTTTTTTTTTGAGAAATTCGAGTGCAAAAATATAATTCTAACAATTTGCATAAAAGCCTGCTATGAATTTTCAATTCAAATTTCCATTCAATTGGGCATTTACAGGTTGTGTGCTACAACAACAAGAAACAACAACAAGAATAAAGTTTTTGTTACCAATAATTGGCCGCTTACAGCAGACGAAAAATGTTTGCTAAAGCAATTTTCATATAGAATTTTCTATAGAAAATACTTGTAACTATAGCATAAGAAATAAGCAACAACAACAACAATAACAAGAATAACAAGCAAATGTCTATGGCAGGCGGCAATAAAATCAAAAAGTGCCATGAATCATTGAACACATTGAAAACACACTCGACCAATTATAATAGTTGTGTTTTTTTTTTCCAGAGCTGAGAAAGGCAGAGTACTATGAGTGAGTGAGTGTGAGTGTGTGGGCGTGTATGTCATGTGTATTTGTGTAACTTGATCTATGGCCTTAACAGCTGGTGTAGCACCCACAAGGCAAAAGAAACAACAATAACAAGAACAACAATGACGACAATAAATGAGTTGAAAGCCAATTAAAGATAACAAGAAAACGAAACAAAAGCGAACAAAAAAAAAAATGTAGAAGAACTTAAAGCTAGCTAAAGAAATGCATTAGCATAAGTAAACAAAAAGTACAAAGAGAAAGAGTGAGTGAGAGAGAGAGAGAGAGAGAGTGATAATAAAAAAAAAGGCCTAGAACTAACTGGAAATAAATGTTGTATAAAGAACAAACAATTGTTGACTGCAATCAATCAGCAAAAAAAAAGTTAAACGTTTCCGAGACTTGCAAAGACTTGACATGAGTCTAAGCCATAGAATGACTGACTGCCGGAATGACTGACTGACTGCTGGAATGACTGACTGACTGATTGACGTAGAAACGAGCAGGAGAACAAGAACAAAGTATGACTACGACTACGAGACGCTGTCTGTTAGTACTCGAAAGGCAACAGCAGCAGCAGCAGCAGGAAGGAAGTGCAAGCTCTCTCTCTCTCTGTCTCGCTTGCACGCTCTCACTTTAACTGTGACTCCCTTGAGCTTAGCTCTGAGAGAGAGAGAACATAACTTGCAAGACATGAAACGGGCTGCAGCAAAAAGAAAAAGCAGGCAATTTTTTTTTTTTTTTTTTCTACTTTTCAAATGAAGTGCATGCTTAAATGTGTGTGTGTGTAGCAGAAAGGTAACATAGCAATAGCAACATTTGTATATAGGGCGTATATAGGGGTGTGGCAGATGCCTCAATAGGCAAGTTTAAATGTGCTGCAGCAGCAGCAAAGCATTGAAAGCCAAGGGCATTCAGACAGAGACTGAAATGTTGAAATGTTGCTGCTCCTTTAGGGAATCTAAAAGGAAATCCAGGAAACTTGTACAAACTCTCTTGTTGCTGTTGTTGCTGTTGCTGCTGTTGCTGTTGCTGCTGCATTGAAAAATCATTGCGACAAGGGCGTAGCAAACAAAGCGGGCAATAAATGCTGAAATGCCAAGTGCATAAATATGATAAGCCTAGGGGTAAGAAGATGAAGAAGAAGAAGTTAGTGCAGGCAATGAATGCAGCCGCAGAAGAATGCAGCAGAAAGCAAGTATTGTAATCTGGCTAAAGGCTTTACAGCTTTAATCGAGCGTAACAGCAGCAGTAGCAGCAGCAGCAGTAGCAGCAGCAATCACAGCCATAGACTGCAGGCTGCAGCTAAACTAACTTTATGACATTTTATTTTTATATATATTTTTAGCTATAATTTTTTTTAGCCTTTTTTTCTTGCTTGTTAATTGCTTAACAAGCTTGCAAAACGCGAGGAAAAAAGCCAAGCATGCTTATAGTTTTTTATTTATATAGAAAAAAGATAATCTTAAAATGAAGAATCAACATTTTTCTCAACATTTGAGAAGCGAAATTTCTATAGATTTTTATCTTTATAAAGAATTAAAAAAAAAAAACCAAATAGTCATAGGAGAAAAAAAATGAAAATGAACAAGTAAAATTTCTGTAGGCTTTCAAGCTAATTGTAAAAATAAAAAGAGAAGAGAAGAGCGAGAGAGAGGGAGAGAGAGAGTGGGAGAGTGTAGAAAGATAGTGTGATGGTAAGATAGAGAAAGCTAAAAGACTGAAGAGCTTAGATGACTTTCAATGCTGAGTAGAGCTAAGCTGTGCAGCACAGAGAACAGAGCAGCACAGAGCGTAGTATAGAGCATGAGCATGGGCATGGGCATGGAGCTTAGCAATGAGATACATGACATAGTCATAGTCTGTCTGAGTTAGAGAGATCAGCTGATAAAAGATAAGCGCATAATGTTTATGCAAGCCTCAGAGCAGCAATAACAACAATGTGTGGCTGCTACTGCTGCTGCTACTGCTGCCTGACAATGACAATGACAAGAGCAAAAAAAAAAAGGTAGGCAGAGAAATAAAAAGAAGCAACAGCAGCAGCAACAACAACAGCAACAGCAGCAGCAGCAGCAGTAGTAGAAAAAAATCTTAACTATTGTAGACGAGTGACGACTATACGCAGTCAAAGCATTTTGCAGGCTGAGCTCTTTTTCTTTTGTTATTTTGTTTTGTCAGATTCTTTTATTTATCTTTCTGTTGTGCTAAGAGACTGAAAGGGAAGAGCACTTCATTTGAATTTATGAATAGTATTAGTACTGAATAACTATGAATGTCTAGTTTTTTCATTTTTTTTGTAATATTATGCATTGGGTTACCCCACTTGACAAATACAAAAAAAAGATGACGATGACGATGACGACGACGATGACAACAATGTTTGGCTATGAGTAAAAGAAGTTTTTCTACTTAAGTTTAAGGTCTAGATTTCGAGTTGTTGATTGTGCATAGAATTGAAGTTTTGCTTATGTAAGCAAGGTAAGCTATAGGTAAGGGGAAAAGTATGGAGAAGGAAAGTGGAAGGTAAGGCAAGGGTAAGGAGTAAATAACTGGAAGCTAAAGTAAAGGTAAGTGGAATGTACGGTAGAAGTATGTGGAAGGTAAGGGAAAAGTAAGGGAAAAGTAAGTGGAAGGTAAGGTAATGGTAAGGGAAAAGTATGTGGAAGGTAAGGTAAAAGTAAGGAAATAGTATGTGGAAGGTAAGGCAAAGGTAAGGTATAAGTGAGGTGCAGCCCAGGGAAAAGTAAGTAGAAGGTAAGGGAAAAGTAAGTAGAATGTAAGGTAAAAGTAAGTAGAATGTAAGGTAAAAGTAAGGGAATATTATGTGGAAGGTAAGACAAAGGTAAGGTATAAGTAAGGTGCAACCCAGTGAAAAGTAAGTGGAAGGTAAGGCAAAAGTAAGTGGAAGGTAAGGGCAAAGTATGTGGAAGGTAAGGCAAAAGTAAGTGGAAGGTAAGGTATAAGTAAGGTGCAACCCAGTGAAAAGTAAGTGGAAGGTAAGGTAAAAGTAAGTTGAAGGTAAGGCAAAAGTAAGTGGAAGGTAAGGGAAAAGTAAGTAGAAGGTAACGCAAAAGTAAGTGGAAGGTAAGGGCAAAGTATGTGGAATGTAAGGCAAAAGTAAGTGGAAGGTAAGGTATAAGTAAGGTGCAACCCAGTGAAAAGTAAGTGGATGGTAAGGACAAAGTAAGTAGAAGGTAAGGCAAAAGCAAGTAGAAGGTAAGGCAAAAGTATGTGGAATGTAAGGCAAAAGTAAGTGGAAGGTAAGGAGACGGCAGTTTAACGAAAAAAATAACCAAAATACACAACGTTGTACTAGAGCCCCTCAATAAACAGATCGTTAAACGTTCGGGCAAATTGCCGGCACACGCAAACACGCCCAAAACCGGTTAAGAGCAAGCAAGAGCGAGCAAGAGAGAGAGAGAGGGCATGAGACAGAGACAACAGCAACTGGTTACCACAATTCCACAGATACATCAAGCTGCAGTCAACGAAGCAAAAGACAAAAATGACGATGACGATGACGAAGATGATGATGATGAAGATGCTGATGATGATGATGATGATGAGCTAATGTTGTGCTGCAGCATGCAGCAAGACAAAAGAAGCTGCTGTTGCTGCTGTTGCATGCTGATGTTGATGTTGCTGCTGTGGCTGCTGCGTGGCACGCCCTCTAATGACCCGGCTATAAAAAGCTCATCAACGTTGTGCTGCAGCTGTTGCAACAACAGCAAGAAAAATTTGATAAAAATTGCAGTCAAGGTAAAGCGATGCTATGCTTCTCTCTCTCTCTCGCACATACAGTCGCTCTCTCTCTCTCTCTTTCTTGCTCTTACTCGTTCTTATGCTCAGCCAAACAAACAAAACAATTTGAAGAGCCAACGATTATTTAAAGTGCACTCAGGCAACAAATGATAATGCAACAGCAGCAGCAGCAACAGCAATGGCAACGGCCAACAGCAACATCGTCAGCAGCAACAGCAGCAGCAGCAGCAGCAGCAACAACAAAGACAACAGTAACAATAACAAGCAACAAATAACGCTAAGAAACACAGCAAATGTCATGAAGTCAAAAATTCATAACATTTCATAGATATTTTATGTGCAAATGTTGTGTGTGGAAGAGTGAGAGAGAGAGAGAGAAAGAGAGAGACACAATGCAGCAGCAGTAGCAGCAGCAACAATTGTTGTTGCATATTGTTGTCATCGTCAACGTTGTTGTCCTGCAAACATTTCCGGCAACATCAGCGACAGCAGCAGCAGCAGCAGCAGCAGTAACAGCAGCGGCAACAACAGTGTTGCATAAAAGTTATGCAACCTATAAAAATGGCAAATGTTTTTTTTTTTTTTTTTGCCAGCATTGATTGCCTTGTTGCAAATAAAAATAATTTATAATAAATATAAATTTTATTATTTTAGTCTACAATTTTTTTTTTTTTTTTGCTTATAATTTAATTTAATTTTATTTTTAATAATAAAAAATAAATAAATTTAAATAGCAAGCAAAGAGTATTTTATATTTTATATTAGTTTTGCAAAATTTTGCTGCATTTTGCCGCCACAAAACTTTAATTTAAATATGCAAAACAATTTCAATAATAATTTTCAACACAATTTTTTATCAGATTATTATTACGATTATTATTATTATTATTATGAAATTTATTTCAAGTTCTTATCGCAATGTAATTGTTATTATTATTATTTTTTTATTTGTTTGCGCTCCAACGCCTCGTGTTAATATTTAACATATGTAAGTAACACTTAGGTTTATATCTAAAAGTTGAATTAGAGCCAAATATCGCGGCATGTGTCGCAGCTCGTAAATCAAATGTTTCTTAAATACACGTCGATTGCATGTTGAAAGGTCACAAAAATAAAAAGAAAGAAATAAACAAAAAAAACTAATTAATGTCATAAATCTTAGAAACTAGCTGCAAGTCGGGATATATATACTATATATATAAAGGGAATATAAATTTCTTATACAACTCAATAAAAATATAATAATAATAATAAAAGGTTTTTGTACCATTTTTTTTCTTCATGTATGTGAAGTGGAATTAAAAAATCAAAAAAAAATAACAAGAAAAAAAATGCAAAAACTTTTGTTGTTTTTTTTTTTAGTTGGACAGTGTCAATATATGAAAGGCGTGTCCAAGAGAGTGACGTTGAACCACATTTGACCCACATTTTTTGGGTCGACCGTCAAACTGATGAACTGACAGGCGAGACTTTTATGACTTTCCTTTGGTTTTTTTTTCGCCTTTTTTTTGGCCCAAAGGGGGGAAGAAATAACGTTATGGCTGAGCGGCACGACATGGCAAGATTGTTGAGTGTGGCAGGAGAAGAGTCAAGCAGCAGACAGAGCAACATTTGCATTTGTTGTTGACTTAACTCTATGCAAACACACACACACACATACAAACACAAAGTGCATTGAAAGTCATGGCCTGAGTGCATTTGGTTTTACTTTTATTTTATTTACAAAAAAAAAAAAATTTGTTCAGCTTTTTTTTTGGTAAATTTTTTTATTTGATTTTGTGCTTTTCTTTATAACACATACTTGTCGGCAGAGTAAAGTATATATATATATATATATATATATATATATATATGTATATATGAATATAAAACGAGTATATTCAAATATATTTTTGAATTTGAAAGTCTTTGGCCACTTAGCACACTGCAGGCAGCAGCAGCCAGCATGCAGACAGACAGCAAAAGTCGCAGCAGGAGAAATGTGAATGCATTGTTTTTTTTTGGTCAGTTTATGCTGCTGACTTTGAAGAGACTTTTGTGCCTTTTATTTTTTCTTCTTTGTTTAATGTTTATTAATTTATAAGTTTATTGCAAAAGGCATCATTAGAGTGAAAGTCAATTTGTTATACTCGTGCAGGCAACATTAGAAAAATGCCTTTTATTTTTTTTCTTTTTTCTTTTGACGCTTTTCTCACACACACACACACACAGAGAAGTCTTAGTATTTTCTTCTATTTCGATGCTTTTCAAGCCTCTTTAGTTTTTCGACAACATAAATTTATAGCCAATCATTTGTCTTCTTATTTTTTTTTTCTTAGCTTTTTTTTCTAACCTTTTATTGCGTGCATTTTGTTTTTTTTTTTGAATTGTTAGCGACTTTTATTAATGACTGAAACGTTACATTTTATTATGCTATTTTTCGGGTTAAATTCATAATTTTCTGTTTTCTTTTTTTTTCTTTTTGTATACACGAAGCTAATTTGTCAAAAGTTTCATGAAGTCTAAAATTTGACTTTTGGGAAATTTGTGAAAATAATCGATTAATTTCAAATGAATTTATGCTTGAATATTAAGCTTGAAATTAGCTTAAATTAATAAGCATAACATTTATTGAATGCTTAGTCGCATATTTTAGCTTAATTAATGACTAGAAAAAAAAAACCTTAAAAAATTAGTTTAACATTTTATAATTCATTAAGTTCGCTTTAAACTTAATTTAAAGTTTTTTTTTTTTTTATAAAGCTAAAAGTAAAACAAATTCTTTTAAATGAAAATCACTGCAAAAATTGCAAAGTGAAAAAAAAAATTTCTTGCAACGTTAACAGAAAAGAAAAAATAAAAAAATGAGGGAGAAAAAAAATCGAATTCTAAGCCAAAGTTTAATTACGCTAAAAGAGTGTTTGGTGTTTCGAGCCTGTCTGCGCATCGATGTTGCTGCTAAACACTAAAAGGGATACAACAGCAGCAACAGCAACAGCAGCAGCAGCAAACAAAGCGCATCCAAAAAAACAACAACAACAACAACAACTGACCAGAGTGCCACGCCCTCAACTAGAAGGCAAGGCAAAACTAACAGCATGCGGCCGCAGTTGTTGTTGTTGTTTTTGTTGTACAACTGCATTGCGCTTCCACTAAACTTGGCCAGAACAAAAGCATTTTCGGTTTTGAGTGTTTTTCATTAAACGCAGCAAAGCTTATAGAGCTATGGCGGGGCAAGGGATGTAGTGCGGGGGGGCGTGCATGCCAGTGGGTGAAGTCATGGTATTAAGAGGCGCAGAGATGTTAAAATGTTTAGCAAATACAAAAAAAAAAGAAAGAAGAAAGAAAATAAAGCGAACAGGCGACAGTTGAGTGTGGAGTATGGAGAGTGAGGGAGAAGAGTGTAGAGTGAGGCAGAAGAGTGAAGAGTGAGCGAGAAGAGTTGTAAGTGAGAAAGAGCAAGCAGTGTATGCAGTGGGGGGAGAGGTCGCTGAATGAAATCCAATAATCTGCAGTACACTCTGTATACATAAATGTGTGTGTGTGTGTATTGCTATGTCTATCTCTATCTCTCTCTCTCTCTCTCTCTCTGTGTGTCTGTAGGCGACTCGCTAACTGGGAAAGTGGCCTCGAGCAGGTTCGCTAAGTGGTCAGGCGGGAATAGAATTGTAGAAGAAGCGAGAACGACAGCGAGAGCGAGACAGAGACAGAGACTGTGACAGCAGAACGAGCAGCAGCAGCAGCAAACAGAGTAAGAGACAGCAATAGCTTATGGCAGCCAGTTAACTTGGTCAAGTGTAGCGCCGGAATGTGAAAGCTATCGTTATAGTCATAGCGATAGTCATAGTCATGGTCAGAGACAGAGACTGAAGTCAGCGCCATAGAATGCGTGCCACACATACAGTAGACAAAGTCTGTTCTGCTGTACGAGTGTATGTCTGTCTCTCTCTCTGTCTGTCTGTCGTATGCTTGCACGTTTCTGTGCCACAGTGCAGCTGTTTTTACGGTCAAGTCGACGTCGCCGTTGCCGTTGTTGTTGTCGTTGCAGACGCAGTTTTTTTTTAATTTCATTTGCAGATACACCTGAACTTATAGCATAGCATAGCTTTTGCTATGCGTATATGCTTGATGCTGCATTTGCTGAGTGCATAGACTGACTGCATGCACTGTTATACTGTTTACTGGCCTTTTTTTTCATGTTATCATTTTGCCATTCTTGGCCCCCATTTTAATTGCAAACTGTTTGGCCTGCACTTTGTATGCAGCTAAAGCTTTTGCTTCTACCTTCCTCTGCCTCTCTCTCTCTCTCTCTATGTCTAACTTGTTATCTCTTTCATTTGCTCGCTCTCTCTCTCTCTCTCTCTCTCTCTCTTTTGCTCTGTCATTTCTATTTTTATTTTTATGCCACTTTAGGTTTCGCACTGTAATTCGTTTAGCGCCGCTAGGTGGCGCTCTTGTACTCCTGTTATGGCACTGTTGACCCAATTACAAAACAGATGAACGCCCGCCGGCTTCATAAAGTGCATTCAGTGCATTCCGCTGCTCAGTCAGTGTTTTTTTTTTTTCTATTTTTTTCTTTTATTTTATAATGTTTTTCCTTCTACTATTTTTTTCTCTATTTTTTCTCTATTTTTTTTTTGCGCTTAATTGCAAGTGTGAACATTTTGTCTAGTGGTTTCTATTGTTGCTCTTCTTCTACTTCTTCTTGCTCATCTCTTCTCCTCTTGTTGTTGTTTTGCCAATCTTTGTTCGCTCTACACTTTTTTATTTTTTGCTGTTTTGCTTTACAGCCTACGGCACACTTTTGTCTGCATTTTTTATATCCGTTTCCGGCGTGAAAAAAATAACAAAAAAAAAAAAAAACAAAACTCTAAAAGTTGCGCGAATGTTTGGCTTGTGCGTGGATTATCAGTAGGTGAACCACGAGAATTCTATCTCTGGGTCTTTCTATAGTCTATATGCTCTATGTCTATGACTGTGTCTCTATGGGCATGTGTTAGGTTTATTTTGACTCTCTATAGCAGCATTTACCTGTCCTAACTTTGGCTGTGTTAGCGTGAGTTGTGTTCAATGTTCAACATACCTGTAAAAAACAAGAAGAAAAAGAGAAAAAAATTAGTTTTCAGTTTTTGTTTGTATGTTTGTAACTTTTAAAGGCTTTAATGGATTTAATATTTAGATAGTTTGTTCTACTAAAATTAAATGATTTTTATTTTTAAAAATTTAATAATTATAAATCTTATAAATAAATGAAGTTTTTGATAAGAAAAATTTGATTATTTAAAATAATTAATCATTTATTTTATTGATCATTTTTTAAGTTTATTTATATTTCTATTTTGTTATTATTTTATTTGCTGAATTTTTTCATTAAATATGAAACAAAATAAAAATTCTTAAAAAATTAAAACTACAATAGAATTTCAAGTAAAAAATGTAAATTTTTTTTGTTGAATTTTTAAAATATTAAAAAAAATATAAAAAAATTTAATACATTTATTTTATTGTTTTATATTTATTTAATTTTGTATTTTCATATTTTATATTTTGGCAAATATTTTAATTTTTTAAATCGATTATATTAGAATTTTTAAAATATATTTGATTTTAATTTTTAAATATTTTTTATTTTAATTTGTTTTATTTTATTTTTATTTTTTTTTAAATTTATTTGATTTTATTTTTTAAATATTTTTTATTATAATTATTTTTATTATGATTTTTTAAATTTATTAAAATTTTTTTTTTTATTAAAATTTTTTTAATTTATTTTATTTTATTTTATAAATATTTTTTTATTTTAATTTGTTTTATTTCATTTTTTTTAAATTTATTTGATTTTAATTTATAAATATGTTTTATTTTAATTTTTTAAATTTATTTTATTTTTTTAAAATATTTTTTATTTTAATTTGTTTTATTTTTAATTTTTTTTATATTTATTTTTATTTTAATTTATTCAATTACATTTTTAAAATATTTTTTATTTGATTTTTCTTTATTTGAATTTTTTAAATTTATTTTATTTTATAAATATTGCTTAAATTATTTTATTTCTTTAATTTTTTTGAAATTAATTAAATTTGTTTTATTTTTCATTTAATTATTTTATTTTTATTTATTTGTAGTACTTTATATATTTGTTTATATTTATTTTTCATGTAATAATATAAATTCTATAAATATTTTTCATATATTTTATTTAATGTTTGATTAAATCTTATTATAATTTTTACAGCTTTTAAATTGTTTGCACTAAATCACGCACAATCTTTCACACTGTTTCTTTGCGATACTTTTCCCCCCTCTTCTCTTGCTTATAATATTTTTTTTTGCTACTCGTCATTTATTTTATTTTCTTGCACGCTTTTGTATCTATTATCTTTCATTTGTTCGCCATTCGCCAAAAACATGCTACAGCACTTTGCTGCTGGTTTTTCTTTTTATTTGTATTTTTTTTGCTGATTTCTTATTCTTGGCTATTGTTCTTATTCTATGTAAATGTATTTCTTGTGCTTCCACTGTCCTCTGCTGCCTGCTGCCCCTCTTGCAAACACTGGCAGCACACTTGTGCTCAAGCAACTGTCGTTTTTCTGCCAACCAACTTCACATGTCAAAAGAAACTTATTTTTCTATGCAAATTTAACACAATAGGTTGAATCACGCCTTCCCCTTTGCCATGCCCATTTTTATACTCATTCACGGCAACGCCCACGCTTCAATGAAAAGAAAAGAAAATGTCTTCTCTTCAGAAAATATTTATTTGCTTAATATTATGTATGTATATATATATATCGCACATATGCTACATTAGACAACTGACACACACTCCCTCACACACATACTCGCACACATAATAAACACAATTCATAGTTGTTGTTGTTGTTTTCTTTTGTGCGCGAATGAGCAAAATAGGGAAGAATGCCACAGGTGGTTAATATGGCAACTTTTACACTTAATGTCACCTGCATTTGTGTTGCCAGCTTACTCTTTTTCTCTCTCTC
This sequence comes from Zaprionus obscuricornis, assembly GCA_037044475.1. Classification (NCBI taxonomy): domain Eukaryota; kingdom Metazoa; phylum Arthropoda; class Insecta; order Diptera; family Drosophilidae; genus Zaprionus; species Zaprionus obscuricornis. The sequence continues at coordinate 30,532 of JBAMBR010005053.1, read as the reverse complement.
TCTCTGTCTGCCATTCTCTTGCTTATTTTTCTCAGCCCCCCCCCCCCCCCCCTGCTTGCTCTATGTTATGTCATTATTTACATACATTTTGCATGTTCTACAACTTCACAATGTTATACTTTGGCATCTCTCTCTCAGGTACATTGAACCTGCAATCATTGCGAGTGCAAAAAAAAAAAACCCGCAGCAGCAAAAAAAATGAAGAGAAAAAAAAACAAAATTGAAAATATAAAGCCGCGAGCTAAAAATGTAAAAAAAAAGGTTGTGTAATATGCAAGGAGGAGTATAAATAAAAGTTCTGGCACCAGGCGTGACTAAAGCAACAACAACAAGCAACAACAACAAGCAGCAACTGTTGCTAGTTTCCTGCTTCCTGCTGTGATGACAAATTTTTGCTAGCCAGTGTATTTTGTATTTTGTTGTTGTTCAACCTTTTTATCAAGGTTTGAGTTTCCAATGCTACTGTGTTGAAGTCTGTTCCGTCATTTCGGTTCGGTTCGCTTACAGTTTTGGTTCTGGTTCTGCTTCAAATTCTGTCTGTCTGTCTGTCGGACTTTTTTTTTAGTCTTTTCTGCTCTGTCGCCATATTTTGCCATGCATTCGATTTACATTTCTATTTTTTTTTTCAGCTTTTTTTTTTTTTGTATTTTTGTTTGTAAAGTTATGAAGTTTAATAATGCAGCGTGACAATTGTTTGTTGTTATTCTGCAGCAGTTGCGCGAGGAAATGATATTGTTGTATAGTGAAAAAAAGCTAATAAAAATGCCGCTAGGCTTTTGTCATAGATATATTGAACTCTATATATGATGCGACACACACACACACACATGTATTTGAATGTTTTGAAATTTTATATTAAAGTTGGCAGCTGACAACAAAACTCTTCAAGTTTATATAAAAAGTTTCAATTGAATTTGCAAAAATTTAAAATTAAATCTGTAGCTAAAGTCAAAAGAAAAACTTCAATACAAAAAAACAGAAAAAAAAAAAAAAAACCAATAAACAAAAATCTAAAGCAAAAGAAATTGTTTTCCATTTCCTTCGTTTTTTTTTTTGTTGGGCTTTGCTTTCACTCTTTTCCGGATTCTGGATTCCGGATTCCGGATTCATTCAATTCAATGCCTCGGCAAAATGTCTCCGAGGTATACAAATTATTTAGGCAATTTCCATTTTAGTTTTTCACTCTCCATTTTTTTTTTTTTCTTGCTTCTGCTTTTGCCCCAATGCACAGCTCAATTCTGGCTGCACACATCCTGCCAGCTAGGCAGCCAGGCAGCCAGGCAGCTCGTCATCCTTCAGGCAACCCGTCAACCTTCAGGCATCCCATCATTCGCCAAAGCATCCTGCCGTCATCCTTCTGGCACTTTTGCCTTGCCTTCTAAGTACTTTAAATAATGAAGCTATTTTCGCGCTCAATTCCCATATGCAGGCAATCACTTCAGACTTTAGACTTCAGACACACAGAAAGAGAGAGAGAAAGATGTGTGTGTGTGTGTGTGTGTGTCATAAGCTAAGCACAAAGTTAGCTGCAAACAAAGGGCTAACAATGCCAAAGTTTCCAACAGCAGCAGTGTGTGTGTGAAACATGCGCTGGACTCTTTTTTTTTTCTTATTTGTTTTTTTTTTTCAATTTTTATTTTCTTTACATTCGGTTGCCACCTTAGGGAGTAGCAGCAGCATGCACGCATACACAAACTTTACTTGAAATCAATAAGAATCCTTTGGCAGTTTGACTATATGCGCGGGCGGTTTTATCTGCATCTTTGGCATCTCTTACATATCTTGAGCCAAAAAAAAAAGAAAAAACTCTTGCACTCTATCTGCTCCGCTGGCATCTTCATAATCGCCATCATCATCCATTGGCATTGGCATGACCATAACGTGTCCTGAACACGTAGCGCGCATAAAAAAAAAAATAAAAAAATAAAGAAAGAAGAAACCAAAGTCGAAGAAGCAGCAGTAACTAGAAGGATTCTCTCTCTGTGTATGTTTGTGTGTGTGTGTGATGATTCTGCGTTATCAACATGCTTGGCATTCATAAGATCTCTAAACCGAAACCGAATGCTACAACGCCAAGCGCCGAGCCACTTAAGCCAGCGCGCCAGGCATAACGTGTTACCACGATGGCGGCGTGCCCGGAATCAAGGGAATGAGGCGGGGTATATGGATTGTTTGGCCCAAAAGGGTTTTTGGACTCAATGCAGGCAGACAATAGACACACAGAGAGAGAGAGAGAGAGTGAGACAGACAGAGAGTGAGACAAGCGAAATCGTGGGCAGCAACTGCTGCATTGTGTCAGCATTGAAGCGGCAACAACGACAACGACAACCTGCTCAGGCGCGCAACCAAATATGCTCAACGTACATAATACCTGTCTTTTGTGTACTGTCCCATGCCACAACATATATCCCTACCCCCTAGTACACTCTACCCTCTGGTTTCCCTATCAACGTTAGCGTCTTTCTCTCTGTTTCATACAAACTCTTCACGTCTCCTGCACTGTAGCAGAAGCACTTGCTTTTGGCACGACAAAGTTTTCAATAAACTCCCTGAAGCGTGTGCATTAAGTGCAGCAAAGGAAGCCAAGTCAATGTGTTCCTGTGTGTATGTCCGTGTGTGTGTGTTGGTCGCACAGTGGGTTGAATATGTTAATAAAGTGGCAAGACAATTGACATTTGTAGAGTGTATGCTACTTAACATTAATTTATTTTGACATTAAGGTATAGCGACAATTACCGGGTATTTTATAGTCGTGCAAACTCTACTTAAGCAAATATTCAATTTTTTTCATTTCTTTTTTTTTACTTTTAACAAGAATTACAAATATTAGCAAAACATTACTAGACTTTAAAATTTTATACCGGGTATTTTTTAGTCGAAACACTTTTCTAAAGTTATGCCATACATTTTTTTGTTACATTTCATAGTCATGTTCAAGTCTAAATAAGAATAGTGCAACATTTTAAGCCTTAAGAAATTTTTACCGGGTATTCTCTAGTCGTATCTCTTCGTTAAAATGACTTTATATACTTTTCCATTTCATTTTGTACGCATTTTCGTGTCTATGTAATAATAGTGAAGCATTAAAAGTCTTAAAAAAAATGTTTACCGGGTATTTTTTAGTCAAAACTTTTTACTAAAGTAATACCATACAATTTTTCTATTACATTTTATAATATTTTTTGAGCTTTAAAATAATATAAAAGCATTTGAAGCCGTAAGAATTTTTTACCGGGTATTCTTTAGTCGATATTATTGCACAAATATTATGCCAAATAATTTTCCAACTGTTATCATTTTGCATATTGCCTTAACATTTCGAGTCTTTATAGCTTTTTGCCGGGTATATTCTAGTCGTGCATAGCCCAAACAATTTACATCGCATGCACTTGAATTTTTTTTGTCAACTGCACCACAGAATGTTATCATTGTGTTATATTGCCCTAACATTTCAAGTCTTTATAGCTTTTTGCCGGGTATATTCTAGTCGTGCATACCCCAAAAAATTCATAGCTCATGCACATTTTGCACTTGAATTTTTTGTCAACTGCACGACATAATGTTAACCATTGTACTTGATTAAACCTCATCATTGGCCTCATTGTGGTAGACACAGCGCTTTCTATACATGTGTTTGTCTGTGTGTGTATGTGTGTGTGTTTGTGTGTGTGTTCACGTATGTTTCCCTAGCACTTTTGGCTTGTTCCTGTGTTTCGACGTCAAGCAATTTGCATGGCTTGAGATTTGAATTTGAAATGGAAATGGAAAAGGAAAAGTAAATCGTGTAATGCGCCTGCAGAAAATTGCCTAATGCGAGCTACGCGATGGGGCAACAATGACTCTCGGCAGCAGCATTAGGAGATTCTATTGTCGACTTGTTGTTGTTGTTGTTGTTGTTCTTGTTGCTGGCATCTCTATGAAGTTTTATGAAATTGGTTGAGTTAGAGTCCGGTTAACATTTCGTGAGAGGAAAGAGAAGAAATTGAAATGAAGTCGGCAAAGTTTTCTAGGCGACCCGAAGGGGACGAAATGTGAATTTTGTGAATGTGAATTGCGAATGAAAATGTGAATGTGAATTGCGAATCGTCATTGGACATAGAGCTGAGCCATAGCATAGCGTAATGCTACTACATATAACCGCAAAAGTGCGCCGCGGGATAAGCTAACGAAAAGCGATGAGTGCGATGAGGCGATATGTGGCCCTCGAGCAGGCAATACACAAAATGTTTTGCAGCTGAGCAGGCATAGAGTTAGAGAGAGAGAGAGAGAGAGAGGCAGGCAGCTGTTGGGGGAGCAGTTTGTAAAAGTAACGAGCTGTACGTGAGCGTAGCCATTTATGATGATGATGATGATGATGATGACGATGACGTTGCAAAGTGCCACCTGTTGTTGTTGTTGTTTTTGCTATTGTTTTTGTTATCGTTGCATGCGCAAAAGCAGCAACAACAGCAACAGCAGCAGGTGGCGTTCCATGCCTGAACGCCATATCGGACTTGATTGCATTGCGAGGGTCACAGCTCGTTGCAAGTGCAACTAAATGCAAGTAAAGGGAAGGCGTCGCTGCAAAAAATGCGGGCGCTTGCAGGAAGCAAATGTTTCGTGCTGCGTGTTGATGCAAAAGTTAGATAAATAAACTTCAAGTGCCGCTGCACAAAAGAAAAAAAAAAAAAAAACGTAATACAACACAACAAATTTTAAAGACAAAGCACAGCGTGAGAAGAGAATTTTACAACACTGTTTTCGAGGGGTGGGGGGGGGGGGTCCATCACTTTCAATATTTCAACTATTTTTTTCAAATTGTTGTTGTTGCTTGATTAAATGCACATTTTGGTGTACAACATTTTTTAACGCATTTTTATGCTGCTGGCAAATACGAAAAACGACCACAAAAAAAAAACATTTTTTTTTTGCATTTTATTGTCAAATGCGCACGAACAAAAGGCAATAACAACAAGAACAACAACAACAAATGTAACCGAGACAACAACATGGCGATAAAAAAGAATGTGCAACATGCAAACGTCCTACGTATCCCAGCGTGTCCTGTCGCCTTTATTGTCCTTACAACGCAGTGAAGCTGCCAATGTCTGCCGACTGCTGAATGCTGCCTGCTGCCTGCTGCCTGCCTGCCTGCCATTCATTGAGTTTTCCAATGAAATGGCGCATTGAAGCGTTGTCACTGCCATACCCAACTCTCTCTCACTCTTTCTTTTGCTATCACTGCCACGCCTACAGCTTGGACAGAGTTGATGCTGCTGCTGCTTGGCCATGTGACAATTGTCATAGTATAAGCCATAATTTAAGCTTTAAGCCAAAATGTTCAATGCTGCCGCTACAGTGACAAAATGTAATCAGCCCAACAATCCCAACAAAGCACACGCCCACACGGCCACACGCCCATATTCACACAGCCGCCCAGTAAACTTGTAGAGGCAAAATGAAGTGACAGGCAACAGTAACAGTAACAGCAACCGTAAGAAAAAAAGAGAAAAAAAAGAAAACTTTCATTGGCGCTGCATACAATTTTCAACCTTTTGCCGACTTCAAATTGTAAAGGAAATTGTGGAAAATGTAACGGGAGTTGTGCCAATTTTTCTCTCTCTCTGTCTCTGTCTCTGTCTCTGCCTTTCCCCAATTTTTTTTTTGCAGTTGCCGTTGCAGTTGCAGTTCTTAACTCACATTGCGCATACGTAGTACATCAGGTTGTCGCTTGTTCTGGCTATGGCTTTGGCTTTTAGCTTTACTTCGTGCTCACACATTCTACTCGACTTTCTTTTTGCATATTTCTTTACTTGTTGTTGCTTTTGTTGTTTTGTTTTTGTTTTTTGTTTTTTTTTTTTTTTTGACTGTATTGTTTCATACTCAGCGGCAGCCTCAAGCAAAAATTATACGCATGAGCGCGCCGGAAATGGCAAACTTTACAACAACAACAGAAACAACAGCAACAATAGAAGCAGTAAAAACGGAAGCAACTGCAAAGGCAGCCAAATTGAAAGCAACACCAAAAAGTGCTGCTAGCAGGCCAAAAAAAAAAAAAAAGAAGAAAAAAAAATTGAACGTGCCACAGCAGTTGTAGTAGTAGTTGCAGTAGCAACAGCAGCAACAGCAGCAACAAGAACATCAACAACTGCAGCAATAGCAGCAACATTTGCACGTTGTGTCGACAAAACAAAAGCATCAACTTCTTTGCTTACTACACTTGCTCTTCCTTCTCCCTCTCTCTCTCTGTCTCTCTTACTCATACAATGCTGGCACCTGTGCCACGCCTCAGTCACTGTGTCTATGGGCGTGCAACTGTCGGTGTTTTTGCATTGTAATTTGAATACATTTCGTGTCGGGTTTTATGGCTTTGTCATAGCATTTGTGACTGGCGCCAAAAAAACAAAAACAAAAATACAAAATTGCAGTTTAAGATCAAACAAGATTTTTAAAGTGAAAACTATCAAAAAAAAAAAACATAGCAAAAGTATTTTCTCTCTCTCTCTTTTTATGCTTCCTACAATTGGCAACACTTGTTTTTGGTATAAAAAAATATTTTAAAATAATTAAAAGTTGAATTTTTAAGATTTTTACATAATTTAATTCAATTCTTTTATTTTTCAAAAAAATATTTTAAAATTTTTTTTTATATAATAATTTATCATCAATTTTATTTATTTTCAATTTTTTCTTTTAATAAATGTTTTATTTATTTGTTATAATTTTGTGTTTCTTTTTTTTTAATTTTTAAAATTTTATTTTATGTTTTTTATTTTTTTATGCATTTATATTGAAAAATTTTTTTTTATATAGTTTTCATTATAATTTTGTATGATTTTTTTTTTTATTTTTTAAAATTTTATTTTAATGTTTTTTAATTTTTTTATGCATTTATTTATAATATTTATTTTTATATAATTTTGTATGATTATTTTTCATCAATTTTATTTATTTTCAATTTTTTCTTTTAATAAATGTTTTATTTATTTGTTATAATTTTATATTTCTTTTTTTTTTTATTTTTAAAATTTTATTTTAATGTTTTTTAATTTTTTTTATGCATTTATTTTGAATATTTATTTTTCTATAATTTTCATTATTATTTTGTATGATTTTTTTTTAATTTTTTAAAATTTTATTTTAATGTTTTTTAATTTTTTTTGTTTTTGCAATTATTTTTAATAATTATTTTTATATAATTTTTTTTATTATAAATTTTTTGTTTATTTTATTTTTTATATTATATATATATTATTTTGAATCATTTTTTATATTTCTATAATTTTTTTCCACTGTTTGAAAATTATTTTTTATGCATTTATTTTTAATTATAATTTATATATTTTTTTTATCATAAATTTATTGTTAATTATTTATTTTTTTATTATATTTATATTATTATTATTTTTATTATTTATTATTATTTTTCATTTGAAATTTATTTTAAATTTATTTTTAATATATTTAAATTTGTTTTATATTTTTAAGCATAAGAAAATAAAAATAAAAATTTATCTAGTAATTATTATAAAATTTTGTTATGTTTATTTTCTGTTTTATTTATGATTTAAGTTGAAGTCGTTAATAAGTTTAAACATAATGATAAATATAATCTGCAAATAAAAATTTGAGCAAAAGTGTAGCTGCAGTTCGCTGATGAAAATATGAGAATATGAGAAAGCAAAGCGAATGCAGTTTATGTTTTTGCAGTTTTTGGGCAAAAATGGCAACGGATTAGCTTAGCAAAATGGCAAAACATTTGGAACGTTGCAACAGACAGACAGACTGGCAGGCAGACAAAAGCAGAGACCACATGCAGCGTGAGTAAAAGTAAGAGAGAGAGTTTTCGGGGGGGACAAAGTGAGACTGCGGGTGTGGTTACAACGTGTAATAGGTAAACGCAAATAAACAAACAAACAGCAAATACAAAATGACCCCAAAGTATGATTATATGTGTGTGTGTGTGTCAGTGTGTGTGTGTGTGTTAGTGTCTTTTGTTGCAATTGCTATATAGAAGCAATTGCCAATGGCCAATGGCCAAGTGCGGATCATGCGGAGTGAAATTGTGGACGAAAAAAAAAAAGAAACCCTTTCACTTTGATATGGCAGCCATTGCCAGAGACAGAGCTGGAGCCAGAGGCAGAGCTAGAGCCACTGTCAGTTGCAGTGCCAGAGCTAATGCTGAGCTCTGGGTCTCTGCTGCCAAATTGCTGTAGAGGATTAGTAAGGCTTACAGCTTTACAGCTTACAGCTGCACAAAATGCATTTCGGTCAGTTTGCCAGTTTTGCCAATTTTTGCGGACATCATAAAATGCAACAACTAAAGGCCATAAAACTGACGCGTTGCTTGCTTGCTTAGGCATAGGCCAACAACTGACAACTGTGACTGAGCGAGAGAGAGAGACAGAGTGAGAGTGAGACAGAGTCAATGCAGTCAATGTGAGTTTTAGTTGCCAGTCTAAGCTTTTGGCTAAGCTTAGTTCCAATCCGCATGGCAATGGCGACTTATCTATTGCCAGATGTGAAAGCTGCTGCTCTTGCAGCTGAGCTCATAAATTAATTGCAATGGCCGCCAGAGTCAAGCGTCTCTCTAGTCTGGACTTTGCTTGCAGATTGAGGCAAAAATTGGACAAACTCTTGCTGCTTGCAGCTGGCAAAGTGAACGATGCTTGGTTAATTGATGTTAGCTTTCCATTTTAGTTGACAGCCGCCACTTGAACGCAGTGCGTTGCACTTACAACAACAACAGCAACAACAACTTTGATGATGCGTCTCGCAATAACGACGCATAACGCTGGGCGTGGCTGACAGTCTGTTGGGCAGACTAATTGAAGTAAACTTCAATTTTTTTTCTTTCTTTCTTTCTTTCTTTCTACTGCTGCTGCTGCCCCTGCTGCTTGTCGCGCGCATTGACAGTAATTAGATTGATTGCTGCTGCTGCAGCTACTCTGCAAGCATATGCAAATTACAAAAATGGAACACTTAGAGGCGTGGCACATGGTGCTAGGCCACTTAACAAACTCAACCTGGCGAAAGTAATTTTCGCTTTTTGTTGACATTTTATTACAACGTTTTTTTTTTTTTCCTCCACTTTTCATTTTCATTTTCACTTTGTTTTCATTGCAGCAGCAGCAGCAACAACAGTAAAAAATTTTCTTTGCAATTTTTATTTTCTGATTTTCTTGCAGCTGTTTAACAGCAATATAAATTATAGAAAAATATATACACACACACACACAAACATCACACACACAGACATATATATATATGCACATAAAAGGCGCGTAATAATTTCATATTTAATTTTAATTATTGTCTTTGGCCTTTTAATCTTTTCTAGCAAAAGGCGCGTCGCACGTGAAAGTTTCAATGTCTCTATCTCACTCTCTGTCTTACTTACTCTCTCTTTCTCGCACGACAGTTGACAGCTGACAGGTTTTTTCACAGCCAACGTTTATTGACAGCAATTTCATTTGCTTTTCATAATTTATTAAATTTTTTTTTTTTACTTAATTGTTTTTCTTTTTTTATGCTTTATGCTGCTGCTTTTATTATTTTATGACATCGACTTTTGCGTTGGCCGTGAAAATTGTTGCCTTGTTGTCTGTTTACTTCTCTCTCTCTCTATCTTTCTCTTTCACTCTCTCTCTCTCTCTTGCTCACTCTGTGTGTTTATATTAAAAGCATGTTTATTTATTAAAACATTTTAATTAATTGTCTTGAAATATTAAAACAGTTTCTCGGCAACGTTTTTGTCTGCAATGTTAAGTGCACAGTAAATTCAATACAATAAATTATTATTAATTATAAATAATTAATAACTTTGTGTTCAGTTATGTTCAAAATATGCCAGCTATAATTTAAGCTTCACTTATTTATTTTTTTAATATACAAAGTTCTTCAAGTGAAATTATTTTAGAATTTACTTTAAATTCACAAAAAAAAAAATATTATGAAATTTTAAAAGAATTTGTGTGAATTTTTTTTTTAATTAACAAATTTAATATTTAAAAAAAAAAAAATATTTGAAAATTTATCAAAAAAATAAACAAAATTTTTGATATCAAGAAAAATTTGTATTTAATTTAAATTTCATATTAAAAAAAATGTAAAAAATATTTTTAAAAAAATTGTGAATTTTAAGAAAAATTTTACAAATTTTTGTGAATTTTAAAAAAATATTTATAAATATTTTTATAAAGTTAAAAAGAAAATTTATTTATTTTTTATATAAAGTTCTTCAAGTGAAATTATTTTAGAATTTACTTTAAATTCACAAAAAAAAGAATATTATTAAATTTTGAGAGAATTTGTGTTCTTTTAATATTTATGAATTTATTGTTTAAAAAAATTATAAAAAATATAATTTAATACATTTTCAAGCAATAAGTCGAAAGAAATTTTTTTTTTAAATTAACAAATTTAATATTTAAAAAAAAAATAAATAAAAATATTTGAAAATTTATCAAAAAAATAAACAAAATTTTGAATATCAAGAAAAATTTGTATTTAATTCGAATTTCATATTAAAAAAAATTTAGAAAATATTTTTAAAAAAATTGTGAATTTTAAGAAAAATTTTACAACTTTTTGTGAATTTTATAAATATTTAAAAAAAAATTTATAAATATTTTTAAAAGGTTAAAAGCAAAATTTATTTATTTTTAATATAAAGTTCTTCAAGTCATTGAATTTTTTTTTTCTTTTCTTTTCTGCTGCTACTTCAATTGCTCAACATAGAAAATTAACTTTTGATTTTTCTTTTTTTTTTTGTCAGCGCCCACATACAGTTGCAACAGTAGTTTGTAATTACATTGCCACATGCCACATCCCACATAGCGCATAAAGCTTTATCTATGGTTGAATCTTTGGCTTTGATTAGTATAATTTTCAAACACTAATCTCTGCTGCATTGAGCTGCCATCAGCTGCTGCTGTTGCATTGTTCGAAAACTCAATTAGTTCATAAACCGAAATTCAAAGCGGAAATTGTATAAAATGCATAAATTGACTGCACAGACAGACAGACAGACAGACAGACAACCATACACTCAGAGAGATAGTGAGACACAGCTCTTTGACTCAAGCAACTGCTGTCTGTCTATGCAAGCGCAATCAATGCTGTAGATCATAGAGTTCACTAAGCTTGCCACATGTTGGCTGTGCGGCAGGCAGGCAGGCAGGCAGGCAGGTAACTAAAAGCCACAATAGAATCACAGTCAAAACATCAAATCGAAATTAAGGCAAACGCTTTAGTTATAATTTTGAAAAGCAGCAACTGCTGCCGTTTGCTGCTACTAATTACAGTTAGCCAGGCTGGCTACTTGCGGCCACTTGAACCAAAGTCATGTTGCATGCAACAAATTGCCCAAAACAAAGCAGCGTCTATATAAGCCACACATATATATAAATGCGTTTGTTGTAAATGTCGAAATGTCATGTAAAGCAGCAAGCAGCACGAGCTTCTCTAATAAATCGAGCGAGTCGTCAAAATCGTCTGATGACATCGTCAGCATATGAAATTGGTAACGACTGCTGAACGTCTACAACAGCAATGACTTGTAGCCTGAAGGTGGCAGCAACAACAACAACAACAGCAACATCTACGACAACGCCAGCAACATACATAAACAAAGATAGACATCATGAAGGCGAGCGAGCGCATTAATGACTCAGCCGCTTGGCGAGGGAGTAGTCAAAGTAGCTAAAGCCAAAGTGTGTGTGCGAGTGAGAGAGAGATGGCATGTAACAGCAATGATTGTTGTGGCTTTTACATTTGCGGTGCAATTTATATGCAGCGATTGCGATTGCAATGCGTGCTGCACACAAAACGCATACAAATGTAATTTGTGCACTGCGCTGCAAAATGTAAACAGACTGAGAGTGAGTGAAAGAGTGAGAGAGAGAGAGAGGGGGCGCTGTTGGGCTGTGGTATGTCTGCAGACAAGGCGCATATGAAATCAGCGACAAACATGCAAACAAACAGACAAACACATGAACATTACATGGCGGCTCATTTTGGTGAATAATTGAGACAATTACGCATACGCCATGTGAAGCGTGCTGCAGACCAAGAGTAAGCGAGCGAGAGAGGAGAGAGAGTGAGCATTAAGCTGTGCAGCGTATAAGGAAGCACAGCTGACAAAGCAGCGACAGACGCATAAACGATCAGACAGAAAGCAAAACGCAAAATGATTTGCGGCATATGAAAAGACAAATGAGGCAGCAGAAAGCAAGCAGCAAGCATCAAGTATTGAATGAGAGTAGCATTAAATATATGTATGTATATGTCACAGTCAAGGACTGCAGCAGGCGTGATGCGTGGTAAGGGGAGCGTGTTCTGAAGGTAAATTAAAAAGGCAGCAAAATCATTTATTAAGCATGCTGCCATGCTACACCTGCGCGTAGATCATTGAAAATTTACTTGCAAAATACTTGCAAAATTTTCAGTAAAATATTTTAAAATTTGTCAAAAAAAAAGTGTGGGGTGAACTGTAATTTATAATTAATAAAATAAATTTGCTCAAATTAAAAAAAAATAAATTTTGTATATAATTTTTTTATTTTTATTTTTACTTTAAATTTTACCATTATTTTTACTGAATTTTTAATTTTATTTATTTTTTATTAAAATTTTTTTTTTAAATTTTTTATAAAAAATGTATTATATTTAATTTTTTATTTTATTTTTTTAGTTTTATTTTAAATTTATTTATTTTTATTTTTACTTTCAATTTTACTTCTATTTTTATTGAATTTTTTGTTTATTTTTATTTTTGTTTTTATTAGCTTTTTCAAATTTTTATAATAAATTTATTGTATTTAATTTTTTCATTTTTTAATTCTATTTGTATCTTTATTTTTATTTTTATTTTTATTTATTTTTATTTTATTTTTTCTTTTATTTTATTTATTATTTATTTTTAATTTTTACCTTTATTTTTATCTTTATATTCATTTTTTTAATTTATTTTATTCTTTTTTTATTTTATTTTATTTCGTTTTATTCATTTTTAATTTATTTAATTTCCATTTTTTTTATTTTCTATTTATTTCATTTTTTTTGGTATTTTATTTTTCATTTTTTCTTATTTATTTTATTTTTATTTCTAATTTATTTTATTTTTATTTCTAATTTATTTTATTTTTCTAATTTATTTTTTTTTTATTTCTAATTTATTTTATTTGTATTTAGTTTTTTTATTTTTATTATTTTGCCGTAAAGTTTTTTGAAATGAAAAGCAGCCCAAAACAAAGCATATTTAGGCAAGCACACAATTTTATAAAAAATTAAAAAGAATATAATGACACACACATACACACACACAGATACATATATAGCCTGGTGTAGAGTAACAACGAAAAAGTTCAAATATAAAATTCCAATTTAAGACAAAGCACATTTAATTCATACTGATCTCTGACTGATTATAAATGTGCTTATGTTTATATATATATACATGTGTATATGTGTGTCTGTGTGTGTGTGTGTGTGCGTACATGTGTAGTGCTCTTCTGCTGCTTCTTCTTTTGTTGACCCTATGCCTAAGTAATGGCACATATTCCAATTTGAAGTTGCTTCGTTTTTTTTATTTTTTTTTCTGTTTTCTGTTTTTTTCTCTCTCTCTGTCTCTTTCTTTTTATGCATATTAATTTGTTGCTGTTGCCGGGCAAAGCCCTGGGCAAGGCCTCATTCTCATTGTTATTACTGCTGCTGTTATTTGTTCTTGTTGTTGTTGTTGGGGTTGGACTTGTTGGGGGTTCAAGTGGCAGGTTCCCTTTAAGTAGTTGTCGGGCCTGAACTTTACCAATTGAAGCATTGAAATTGTTTTCATTTTGTGTATTTATGAATATTTTTTTTTTTTATATATTTCCCTTCCGTTGCTGCTTCCCTTTTGCTGTTGAACTCAAGTTGAGCTACTCATAATTGGCTTTTTACTGAGTTGCGGGAGGAAGAAGCAAGCAGCAAGTAGCATGGCATATGGGGGAGTAGTCTGTGTCCCACTGTGTGTGTGTGTTTGAGCTTTGTTTTTATTAATTATATTAATTTTGATGTGCAATCAGAGCGACTAATAAGTGAGAGAGAGAGAGAGAGAGAATGGCAGCTCAATTGACTTTTAATATGTAAAAAAAAACCTGGGAAAAAAAATTATGAAAAAAAAAACAACGGAATTATTAAATGCGAGTCTAGAGGCAAAGCATTTGCAGTTACTTAATTGCCGACACAACAGCAACAGCAGCAGCAGTGGAACAGCAGCAGCAACATGCAAAACGAGGCCATAAGTTATGCCATTTTGTGTTGGCATGCGGCAAGCGGCAAGCGGCTCGCCTGTCCCCATCAGCTGCGCCTCTGTTCTCATAGTTGTCCTATGCTGCCTCCACTTCACTTTGTTGCTGCCCTACGCTTTACCTTTTGGCATAGCACTGTCGGAGTATAGCAATAAGAATAAAACTGCAGCAAAATGTTGTTAATTACGTTTTCATACACAACAACAACAACAACTACATGAAGAACAACAACAGTTTCTGCAAAAAGTATGCGCACGCTTGTCGAGCTTTAAATGTTTCAAATGTTTTAAATGCAAGGAAAATACTTTGCTTGCTGTTGTTGTTGTTGCTGCTGCTGCTGCTGTTGTTGTTGTTGTTGTTATCGTGTTGTTCTTGTGGAGCAACAACATGTTGCCATTCATTGTGCATAGAACGACGACGAGCAACAAACATGAATGCAACACGCATTGCCATTTAACTGCTTGCCTCTGTTTTATTTTTTTGGGTCTTTGTGTTTCAGCATTTGTATTCACATTTGTATTTCGTTGTATATTTGTATCTATATCTGTAGCTATAGCTGTAGCTATAGCTGTATCTGTATCTGCATTTGTATCTGCTGCAGGCCAAAGTCCGGTACATATAGAACACGAATATATATATATATATATATATATATATATATAAAAGAGAGAGAGATGGAGAGTAAGAGCGAGAGAGATAGAGATAGATATACACACACGTTTACTTATGTGCAGTTACAAACAACACTGCCTCAGGGAGTTGTAGTTGCTGTGCTGTTAGCATGAGGTGATGGCAAGCGTAGCGCAAGTTGAACATACTGACCAGCTGCTGTGGGGCATGGTGCTCCAATGTGTGCCACAAAATTTGCAACTAATTGCAGCTTAAGCTGCTGTAAAAGCGCAAAAAGATTGCAACATCAAGATACGTAAAGAATTTACTTGCAATTTATATGTATTTCTATATATTTGTCTGTGTGTGTGTGTGTTTATGTATATATATAAATCTTATAGTATATCGCTTAAAGTTTTCTTTCTCATTGCTCACTTGATACGCTCATAAATCGCTTTCTTTATCTGTTTGCCCAAGTGCTGCTATCTCTCCAAATAGCTGCCTAAAGATTAGCTTATCATGCTTATGGATAACTGTTAATTGCTCATTGAGGTGCTAAGTTTTATAACAGTAAAAGCAACAAAATATTTTAGAATTTATTTGAAATGAAAAATATTTTACAAAATTTTATAGAAATATTTTTACAATGTTCAAAAAAATAATTTAATTATATTTTAGAATTTCGAGAAAAATATCTAAAAATTGTATTAAAATATTAAAATATTTAGAAATTTCTTAAAAAAAAATAAAAATATTTTAAATTTTTTTTAAATAATTTACAAAAAAAAAACGAAGCAAAAAATGAAAATCTAAATAAAAAAATTTTTTTTTACAAAAAAATTAATTTTAATTTTTGTAAATTTATTATATTTATTATATTTTTTAAAAAATAACAAAACCTAATATTTAAAAAAAAAATTAAACATTTTTTAGAAATTTTTAGAAAAAAATTAAAAATATTTTAAAAATTTTTTAGATAATTTAAAAAAAAACGAATGAAAAAAAAGGTTTTTTTACAAAAAAAAAAAAAATTATAATTTTGTGTAAATTTAATATTTCAAAAAAAATTTATATTTTGAAGAAAAATTTTACAAATTTTTTAAAAAATTAAAAATCTTTTTACAAATATTTTTTAAAATTCTACAAAAATTATACATTTTTATTTCAATTTTTAAATAAAAAATGTAATGCCTAGAAATATAAAATTAAAAATATTTTTACAAATATTTTTTAAAATTCTACAAAAATTATAAATTTTTATTACAATTTTTAAATAAAAAATTGAATGCATATAATATTGTAATATGAAATATTACAACACACAAATTATGTTGCTACTTTAACTTTTTTTTAAGCACAGGCAACTATTTTTATTATATCAATGTATAAAATGCATGAAATTTTTTATTAATTAGCAAAGGCTTGATAATAAAATTGTCAACTTTATAATCAACTCTTTTACTTGCATAGTAAAATTTTTGGGACAAATTTTCAACTCATTTTAACTAAGTGAAAACCTAATTCACACACACACACAGACACACACGCAGGCATATACACAACCCTTGGCTTTGCTCTTTTCAAAAGTTTAAAAAAAAAGGGAAAAAACACACAAAGTCTCCCATTGTTTCCCTCTCTGTCTCTCTCTCAAGCAGGTACAAAGAGAGTATTGTATTGTCTATCTCTCTCTCTCTGGCACACACACAGGCATAGCTGAAGTTTTGTTTTGTTTGCATTGTTTCTAAAATTGCCATTTCCAAGCAATTCATTTCTAATTGCTTGTAATTGTCTTTGTTTGCCCCTATTCTTTCATTTCCACTCTCTCTCTCTTTCTCTCTCTGCTCTGCTCTGCGCTCTCTCTTTCTTTTCTGTTTCTCATCTCGCTTGCACTTCTTGGTTGGCTGACGCAATTCGCAACAGCTGTAAGACCCAGAGACCTATAAAACTCTACGAAACATACAACAAACAAGTGAAAGAGAGAGAGCGAGATAGAGCAACAACAACAACAACAACAATAAAAAGGCAGAGTAGTAGCGTGAAATAGCAAATTATGTTGCAATTACAAAAGCAGCACAAAAGCAAAATGCGAACAGCAACCAAAAAAAATGAGAAAAAAAAATCCACAACAACAACAAAAACACAAAGTTGAAAATTAACGAAGAAAAAAGAAATAACAATAACAACAACAACAATAAGAAAAACAAATTTTTAGCTAGCACATGAGAATTGCGCACATGTCGGCGAGCCAAAAGCTTCAGTTTCAACTCGAACTCGAACTCAAACTGAAACTCAAACTTGATTCTTCAGCTCATTCTCCTTCTACTCTCCGCATACTGATTACCCTTTGCCAGCATATTCATTGCTCCACACTCTAGTTAAATTCTCTAATTGTTTTGTCGTATTTACAACGAAATTTACAAACAACAACAACAGCAACAAATACTTGAGCAATTTTCTTTGTTAAAAAAAAAAAAATCGTTTCACGCTTTAGCTTGATTTGCCATGTGCAACGCGCGACGCGTAGAGTCAACGCATAGAGCGCAGCAAATTGCAGGAAATCGTTAAGAGTTTTCAAGACATGAGACTTCAATCGGTTCCACCTTGAATACAAGTTTAATAGCTGCGCCAGACGTCAAACAAAAACAACAACAAAAAATAGAAATAGAAATAGAAATAGAAGAAGAAGAAGAAGAACTATAACATTGTGACGCCCACAAGCCAAGTGAACATCAGAAATTGACAAAAAACATTTTCATTCATCTCAATTAAAATGTTGATCGATGAACATTTTATTAATCAACTGAAAAATTTGCAAGATACTTTTGCACATACTTTTATATTTATTATTTTTTGATAAATATTCAAAAAAAAAAAAAAATATATTAAAAATAATTACAAATATTTAAAAATAATAAAAGAAGTATTTTTAATATTTTTAAATATTTTAAAATAATTTTCAATATTTTTAAAATAATTTTCAATATTTTTAAAAAAAATTTTACAATTTTTAAAAAATAAAATCTTTAAAAAAAATTTTTTAAATTTTTTTAGAATAATTTTCAATTTATAAAAAGACTTTTCGAAAATATGTTAAAGTTTTTAAAAAAATATTTTTAAATTTTTTAGAATAGTTTATTAACAAAATATATAAATATGATTTTGAAAAATAAAATAAAATATTTTTAAAAAAAAATTTTTACAATTTTTAAAAAATAAAATCTTTAAAAAAAAATTTTTAAATTTTTTTAGTATAATTTTCAATTTATAAAAAGATTTTTCGAAAATATGTTAAAGTTTTTAAAAAAATATTTTTAAATTTTTTAGAATAGTTTATTAACAAAATATATAAATATAATTTTGAAAAATAAAATAAAATTGTTGAAAATAAATTTTTTATTATTTTCCATTCAAGTTTCCATTCAAAGTTTCATCATTTATTACTATTTTTTTCCCACTTGCTGCTTTAATAACTTTTTGCAGTGCAATAAAATTTCTCAATTAAAATTTAATTGCAACAAATAAAATTCATTGAATTTGGACATAAAAATTAAACAAAATAACATTTATTTCTAATAATCTATGTATTATGCAACATTTTGTGGCATTCTTTTGTTTTGTTTCGTTAGACACAAATTGTGCAAGAAATGTTAAAACTTAATTGTTGACATGTGTTAAAGTTTTATTTTAGAGCAAAGAAAATTGTAAGCCAGCAAAATAAATGTCGACAATTTCTGCTTAAATTTGAAATTTATTTATAAAAAAAAAAATTCTTGCATATTTAGCAATGAGATACTCAAGAGTTATGCACAAATATGCATTGATTAATTAATGAAATCACAAATTGTTTGTGGCAAGCAAAAAAAAAACTAAATTTAAGTCAAGTAGCAGCATTACTCAAAGAAAGAAGTAAAAAAAAAAACATATGCAAAAGTATTTGAAGACTTAGTCGAAACTGTCAAGCTGTCAAGTGGCCGTCAATGATAAAATAAGCCAGCTCAATGTAAAAGAGAGAGAGAGATAGATAGAGAGAGAGGGAGACAGCGCATAAAACTCTTTGAGGCTCTTTGTGGGCGTGCAAAAAAAAAAAAAACTTGTTGCGTGTCTATTTTTTTTTTTTTTTGGCAGTTTTTTTATTAATTGGCTCAAGTTGCCAATTGATCAATGACAATGATAATGCATATGAAAATAAATAGCTGACTATGTGAATGCTCTACTGACAGTTTTCAACGCCTTGCACTTTTCACCCACAAAAAAAAAAAGTGAGAAAAAATTAAAGAATGAAAGCAAGCAAGAAATCGAAAAAAAACCTCAACGAAACGTGTCTCTCTGCCAAAACTCTTTCTGCTCACGTTTTGCAGCATATACTATATACTCTATATATATATATATAGATATATTTCTCGGTAACATTTTTCTTTATAATTAATTCAGTTTTTTTTTTCGAATTTTTTTTTTTTTTTTGTAACTTTTATGTTTTCTCATAATTATTATGCAGCATTTTTCTGTTGTTTTTTTTATTTTTTTGTCTATAGATTTTTGCTATGCTTTTCTACTGCTTGTGTTCAGTTCTTGTTATTGCTGTTGTTGTTGTTGTTGTTATTTCCCAAACAATTAACTTTGTTTTGCAACGAAAAGTTTTCATTTCGACTTTGTTCTTTTTTTTTCTACTGCTGCTGCTGCTGCTGCTTGTTACTTTTGCCTGCCCAAAAAAAAAAATAAAATAAATTTAGAACCTTTTCACCTGCAGCATAGAAAAAACAATTTTGTTTTTTAAGAAATTTTCTTCTTTTTTTTTTTAAATGATTGAATGAAAATATTTAAATTATTTTGCCACAACAACAGCAATAAAATGAAAACATAATGAGAAAAAATAATAAAAAAAAATTTATAAAGTTTATTTTTTTTTTGTCAGTGTAGATTTTTATGAGCTTGGGAAAACGTTAATTGAGAACTTGAACTGAAATGACCGGAATATGTTGAAGCTTGCCATAAATAACTGTAGATTTCATTATAAAGCAAAGACAAAGCCGGTTTTATCATGACCAGCAATCAAATGCTATGGAAGTGACCAGCAAATATGATTAGTCATCTATTAGGGCAGCGTAGGTAGACAAAGAAGAAAGAGCAAGAGTGAGAGAGAGAGAGGGGGGGAAAAGGTAGAGATAACTAAAATAAACAATAACAATTACAATTACAGTTAAAGCTAGACAGTGCTAGCTAAAAATAATTAGTTGACTCATTTTCAGTTTAATATCCGGCTTATACATTTTTTTTTTTACTTAAAATTGACTTAAAATTTTTTTTTTATTTTACTTTAAATTGACTTAATTTTTTTTTTTTTTACTTAAAATTGACTTAAAATTTTTTTTTTTTATTTTCTTTAATTTTTCAACACGAACAAAATGAAAAGATTTTTTTTTTTTGACTGAACAACATAAAAATTAATTCATTTTTGTTGCTGCTGCTGCTGCTACTCGCTCTTCATTTATGCTGCTTGTAAAATGCAAATGTTCTAATAAATATTTTTTTTTTTTTTGGTTTTTTTTCAAACCCATTTCAATCAGCGCTACGTCAAATCAAAACGGAAATATTTTATAAACATATTCAAAAAAAAAATATATATATATAGTGTAAAGTATGAAGAATAAACAAAGCTGCAAAGTGTAAAAGGGATAAAAAGAAAATTAAAGGAAATTAAATAGTGCTGCTGCTGCTGCGACTGCTGTCGTTGCCAGCTGAACGACAAAAGCAACCACAATGCGCATATTTCAAGCATTAACAACAACAACAACAAGCAGCAGCAGCAGTAAAACTCATTGTTATTTTGTGTGTGTTTGTGTGTTTGTGGGCGTCCGTCGCATGTTTCTTGTCAGTCGTCATTGATGAGTAAACAAAGCGAAAGCAACAAATGCAACGACAGACGACAAGCGACAAAGATGCATAAACAAATGCAGCAAAAAGTACAAAATAACAACAGCAGCAACAACAATAACAACAACGTAACGTAGAAGAATAACAGCAACAGCCGCACTTGAAGCCACTTGTGAAACAAATGAAACATACCAGAAGCCATCAAGTGTTGAAGAAGGAAGAAGAAGGAGTAGAAGTAGGAGTAGCAGCAGAAGAAGAAGAAGTAGAAGTAGGAGTAGCAGCAGCAGTAGAAGAAGCAGCAGGCGCATATCTAGCAAATGTCGTTCGTGTCTGTCTGTCTGTAAAAGGAAAAACGAATCCGGCAACAGTAGAACGGAACTGTAGATGACGCTGACGCTTGATGCTTGAAGTCTGATGACGCTGACGTTGTGCCAACTGATAAAAGTTGAAGCTTGGGGCGTATGCAGATACAAATGTAGCTAAAAGATACAGATACACACACACACTCACACACTGGGACACAGATATTCAATTGTCACTGGTTAAAAACGCCCCCCTCATACCAAACCAACAGCATAGCATGCCACGCTCACAGCTCAGTGATGCATAATACTTTTTGCTTGCTTGCTTGCTTGCAACATGACTAATTAGGGCATAATAAATTTTTGTGGCAAGTATCTTTTAGCTGGCATAGTGGCAGCACTAAATAGCACTGCGAATGTGCAACATGTATGAATTTTTGCATTTGTCGTTCTGCAAAGTGGCATGCCTCAAAATATGTTGCACAGCAGTAATGAATGCACTTTGCCTTTTGTGTCTTCTGACTTTTGTCTCTTTTTTTTGTTGTTGTTGCTGTTGTTGTAATCAATAAATATTTTTCTCTTGAAATTAAACAGCGCGCAGTCTGAGGTTGACTGTCGGCGGTTGTGGGGGCGTTGCGTTATGCTTGCTGCAGAGAAAAAACAATCAAAATACAAATAATGAAGAATAATGAAGACAAAGAGAAGAAAATGATGGAATGCGAGGTAAACAAAATTGAATAGCAGCAAAAGGGAAACAGATGGGAAGCTGCCACTGCTGCTGCTGTCTAGGCAACAGCCAGCGCCATCGCCATTGCCACCGCCACTCGCTCTGTGTGGAGTCTTCAAGTGTTTATACTTCGGAAAAAGAAAAGCTTTATGGAATGCATTGCACAAGATACTTTCGCTACATTTTCATCGAGGGCGTCGCATTTATTTTCCCATTTCTTAAATTTATTCTTAGAAAAACTCTAAAAAAAAAAAAAACGACAGCATGGCAACATATGCAGCGGAGATTATTGAAAGTGTTGCATGTCGAAGAATAAATCGAGTGATTAGTAAAAGATTTATATATAAATCTATATATATAATTATATCAATTACAATAATAGTAAAATCTACTCTAAATACCTAACACTGCCGCAATTTCCAGTCAATTGTTGGAAGGCAACTGCAGTTCAACCAGAGAATCACGACCACAAAATGCTAAATAAAATCACAAAATATTTTGTTGTGTTTTTTTTTTTTTTTTGTTGATACCGAAATTGTATTAATTGAGAATTACAACATGCAACAAAATGTTGCCACAAGGGCAGCGAGTGAGTGTGAGAGAGAAATAGACAAACAAATAGTTGCCACAAAAACCACAGAGTAGGCAAAGAGCTGTGCGGCATGCAGGATATCCGTAAATTCCTATATCAAGCAAAGCATATAACCAAAAAAAAAAAAAAAGAAATATAAAAAAAAAGGTAAACTAAGTAATGTAAATGAGTCAAGTATGCGACTAGAAAATACCCTGCAGCTGTTACTGCGTTGGATTTGCATGAATTTCAATTGGACTTTCAGGGCAGGCATGGTAAGGATGTCCATTAGTTACATGCAGCTAAAGTTCAGGTAAACTGTGTCAGCTAGCATAAGCACGCGACTAGAAAATACCCTGCAGCTGTTACTGTTTTGGATTTTCATGAATTTTGGTTGGATATGTGAAGCAGGTATGCTAAGGATGCCCATTAGCTATATGCAGCTAGCATCTAAAGTCCAGGAAAACTATGCCAGCTAGTATAAAGGAGACAAGCAGGCGACTAGTGAATACCCTGAAGTTGTCCTTGTTTTGGATTTGCATGAATTTCGGTTGGATATGCGAAACAGGAATACTAAGGATGCCCATTAGCTATATGCAGCTAGCATCTAAAGGCCAGCAAGCATAAATGAGACAAGCAGGCGACTAGAAAATATCCTGCAGTTGTATCTGCTTTGGATTTGCTTGAATTTCGGGGCAGGAATACTAAGGATGCCCATTAATTATATGCAGCTAGCAGCTAATATCAAGCAAAACTATGCCAGCAAACAGACAGAGACCTTTAACTGTGATTACAGGATATACAAATACATATAGAAAGAGAGAGAAAGAGAGAAATAAAAGAAGAAAAAAACCGTAGCTAGTATAATATCGAATCAAGAATCAATTTCTATGCCTGACATATTTCAGTTAGAGTTTAGTTGTAACGTGTATGTAACGTGTATAACTTGTATTTGTATTAGATTTTTATGTGATTTTAATAGGAAATAAAAATGAAATCATGTGTGCAACAGATTGTGGCCAGAACATTCGACCACGACCACGACCAGCAATAGCAATGGCAATGGCAATGCCAGGACATCAATGCCAATTGTTATTTTTACTGTTTTTCTCTCTCATTTTTTTTTTTGGGTATTTGTTGTCCTATGTCACATGTGGATTTGTTAGCTAGCAATAACAACAACAACAACAACAACAACAACAACAACAACAACAACAATGACAACAAGAAGAAGTACTACAAACATTTTTGCGGATTTAACCCAAGCCACAATACATTTGATTTCATTTCGGCTTTTTTGGTTATATATTTTCTATCTCTCTTTCTCACTCTCACTCTCTACTATCTCTCTCTCTCTCACAGACACACAAGTCAATTGATTTTAGTGCTGTGGCCTGCTGCACTCCCTGTATTTCGTTATGTTGATAACCCGCACCCGAAAATTCAATTAGTTGACTTCTGATAGATTTATTTTGTCCGGCAGTCAGTCGGTCGATGTCCATGCTGTCCACGCCTGTCGATTGTTATAGTTTTTCGAAAGTTTTTTTATTTTTTTTTTTGTTTTGCCATCGACTGCAGAATTAATTGAATTTCTTTCAATTGATTTTTGGATTTTGCCAAAAAACCAAAAACAAAAATACAAAATTTTTTTGCACTTTATTTTTCTCTGGCGTGTTAAAGTTATTTCAACTAACGGCGGGGCGGTGCGGGGCGGTGCTGTGTGGTAGTTGTGTTTTTTGAAAGTGCAACTCACGACACGCCCATCTTATTGCCATGGCAATGAAGCGTAGCATATCAGAGCTAAAGGCTCTTCATGTACTTAAACGGAAAACCATTTTTCGCTATCGCATCAAAGTAAAACTTCAAAAAATAAAAAACCGCAAGCAAAAAGCAAGCCAAAAAAATCTAAAAACTAAAAAAAAATTAAAAGAAATGTTAAAGCAAAACGAAAACAA
The DNA here is from genome assembly GCA_037044475.1 of Zaprionus obscuricornis. Taxonomy (NCBI): domain Eukaryota; kingdom Metazoa; phylum Arthropoda; class Insecta; order Diptera; family Drosophilidae; genus Zaprionus; species Zaprionus obscuricornis. Next base: position 6,230 of record JBAMBR010005053.1, on the reverse strand, counting down.
AAGCCGGAAAACAATTTGACGGCTCGGCACGGCACGGCAGACAGCAGTGTAGCGTATGGAACCACACGGGAAGTACAACACACACACAAACATGCATAGACATGCACAAGTTCAAGCGAGGCCAATGACATTCGTCTCTCTCCCTCTCTCTCTCACTCTCCCTTCCTAACATTCTAGTGCAGTTTGTTTTTTGTTTTGCCATTGATTGCAGTTGATTGTAATCGGATTGCAATTGGCCGCTGACGCTGCCGCTGCCGCTACCACTGCCACTGCCACTGCACTTGTTAGAACACGTGCTATCAACTTTGCTAACATGTTGAAGGTAAAACTCTACACACTTCCCATACTGCCCGAACTACCCCTACCATTGCACTCTTTCAATAAGTGAAACTGTTTCTATTTTTAATGCTCTGATTCTAGAAATTGTTTAGGTGTTAATTGCTTACGGCGTATTTCCTGTTAATGAACATTATTTCAAGGTGTTTACTATTATCACTGACTGTACGTCTATTGAAGACATTTTTTATGACCCTTTTATAATACTCTTACATAGGGGTATATTAATTCTGGAGAAGAGTTTGCAAGGCAGCAGTGGCAGGCATGATAGACTTAATAAAATATACCTATATATTTTCTATATACTAAACATATATGTTTTTGATCAGCAGGATACAAAATGTGCTTGTCCCTCTGTTCAGTTGTTCGTCCCTCCGTCTGTTGCAACCCAAACTAGTCACTCGGTTTTAAAGCTATCACAATTACTCTTCGTATACATACTCCCTATGCCCAAAAGTTCTATATAAGTTGAAATCGGACGTATCGGACCACTATATCATATAGCTCCCATAGGAACGATCATACGAATATTACAATTTTTCTTTGTTTTTTTGAGCAATCCGGTTAAAACTTACAGGAATTGTGTGGAGTTTCGACTCACACTTCTCGTATAAATTTGGTGCAAATCGTACTACTATATCATATAGCTGCCATAGGAACAATCAGTCGAAAATTGATTTGTTGTATGAAAAACTTTTTTGTTCATTAAACTATGCGACTGAAACTTACAGGATTTGAGTTTAGTGACGATTTATATATTCAAGCTAAATTTGGTGCAAATCGTACTACTATATCATATAGCTACCATAGGAAGAATCAGTCGAAAATTGATTTGTTGTATGAAGAACTTTTTTGTTCTTCTAACTATGCGACTGAAACTTATGGTATTTGAGTTTAGTGACGATTTATACATTCATACTGAATTTGGTGCAAATCGTACTACTATATCATATAGCTGCCATAGGAACGATCAGTCGAAAATTGGTTTGTCGTATGAAAAACTTTTTTGTTCTTGAAACTATACGACTGAAACTTATGGGATTTGAGTTTAGTGACGATTTATATATTCAAGCTAAATTTGGTGCAAATCGTACTACTATATCATATAGCTGCCATAGGAACAATCAGTCGAAAATTGATTTGTTGTATGAAAAACTTTTTTGTTCTTGAAACTATACGACTGAAACTTATGGGATTTGAGTTTAGTGACGATTTATATAATCAACCTGAATTTGGTGCAAATCGTACAACTATATCATATAGCTGCCATAGAAATAATCGGTTAGAATTTGAATTTTCATATAAAAAATTTTCTTCGAAGACTGCAAAGTGTAAAGTGTATGGCAACTGCAGCATAATTTTAATTTCTTATTTTTTTCACTGCCAGCCGCTTGCAATCCTTGCACTGTTTACCTTCACCCACAACCCTGCCCTTTCTTTATTGTTGTTGTTTTGCTTTAATTATGTCTACGTGTAATTGTTGTTGTTGATCTTCACGCAGGCAGACAAACACACACATACGCGCGCTATACGCTACGTCTTTCTCTTGCTCACCTCACCTCACACTCACACTCACACTCTCTTTAGCCTTGCCCTCACAACATTTTGTTGTTTACACTGCCAGCATTAGGCGCGCGCACATGCATATGTAAACAATTGTTGTTGCACTCGCTCGCTCTCTCTCTCAGTGTGTGTGTGTATGTTTCATTGCCAAAATGTTCCGCAGCTCAAGCAGCTGTCAACAGGCCAAACATTTGAAGCTGTCAACGCCAACAACTTAAGCAACAATCAAGAAAAAACAAAAAAATATCAAAATTCAACCAAGCAAAACGTAAACTTTTTCTCTATTTTCACTCTTTACACCCTCTTCGCTCTCTCTCTCTCTCTCTTTGCTTTCTTTTGTTTATCATATTATTTCCGTTTTGACGTTTGAAGCATTTCAAAAATTGTTGCGCTTGCATTTTGTTTACAATTACAAGCAACCCGATGACAAAAAAAAAAAAAAAAAAATTTGTTTTTCTTTTCCCGCCAAACTTTCCTTTATTTATGTTGTATGTTCGCTGTGTGTGTGTTTGTGTGTGTGGTGTGTGTGGCATGGCATGAAGTGGTGTGGCATCTCTTAATTGCCGCAACTTCGTCGGCATTTTTCAGCTTTTGTGGCATTTTCTATTGAATTGACGGCGGCAAACGATTGTAAAAACTCTGCTAGCGCTCTGCTCTACCCTCTCTCTCTCTCTCTCCATCTCTATTTCTATCTCACTCTAGCTCCCTCTGCTACTGTCAAGTATCTAGTGTAACCCAGGTGATAATTCTTTTTTAATAGTTTTCCGGTAGCGCACCAACAAGTGACATTTATTGGCCCAGAGGCCGTTTCGAGGCGTGCCTTGAATAGAAATTCCTCACACAGACACAACGCACACACATGTATGCAGACAAGAAGATTTGTTGACTCGACAACTCAAAGAAACTTTCCCCCTATGGTTACAAATAATAAATAAATTCTATGGATTTTTCTTACGGTTTTCGACAGCTAGAAGAAATGCACCTTTAGCGTCTTATAAAAGTTCAATTTGTTGTTTACCTGTAAAAGAAAGAGATAGCAACAATTAGTTTTAAGCAAATTATTTATGTTAATAGTAAGATAAACAATTTTCTAGCATAGAGTTAAAATTAGTTCATCACATGAACTATAAAATTTCTTGCCTAAAAATTAAACTTGAACTTAAATTTTAAATTTTCGTTGCCAAAAGTCTGACGAATATTTTTTAGGCATTTGACAAAAATTTCTAGCTTTTACCTTTTGGCTATAATTGCTAGCTGCCCACTCTCTCTCTCTCTTTCTCTCTCTCTGTTGCACACTATATCATTAACAGCAACTGGCCAAAAATTTGGATACAAAACTCTTCAATTTATGGTACAAAAATTGGCAAAAATTCGTAGAGGATGTAGAGCAGCAGGATGAACATGAAGTTAGACGTAGAGCTGGACAGACATTTTCACACTTGATATATATACACACACACACACAGACACAGACACACACTCACACTTACACTCATACGTGCTGAAAATGAAGTCGGATAGCTCTAACGGGTTATTTATGGCGCATTTGATGCCAAAAATTCTCAGCTTAAATGTACCACAAATTTTATGCAGCACTGTGGCAGCAGTAGCAGCAGCAGCAGCCGCCACTGAAAATTGCTCATTTGAATATTCAGTTTAATTAGAGACATTTTTGTCGGTGTCAGTGTTGATGTTGATGACAAGGCAAAGGGAAGGGCGAAGGGGGGGGGGGAGTGGCAGTAGATACTATGACAAGGGAGTGGCAAACGCTGAATCATGTTCAATTAGTGCAATTGAGCTACACACACACACAGACAGAGAGACTCGAAACATTTTAGTTGTATTTATGACTACTATGAGTGAATCTAAAGCCGTTAAGTGTTTCACTGACATTTATCAGCGCATGAATCATACAAAAAAAAAAAAAAAATAATAATAATAAAATAAAAATTTTCATTCATAAAAATTATGACGAAATCGAAAAAAAAATGCAAAAAAAAAGTAAAAATAAAAAAAATAAAAATAAAAATTTTCATTCATAAAAATTATGACGAAATCGAAAAAAAAATACAAAAAAAAAAGTAAAAATAAAAAAAATAAAAATTTTCATTCATAAAAATTATGACGAAATCGAAAAAAAAATACAAAAAAAAAAAAAATAAAATACAAAAAAAAAATAAAAAAATTTCATTCATAAAAATTATGACGAAATCGAAAAAAAAATACAAAAAAAAAAAGTAAAAATAAAAAAAATAAAAATTTTCATTCATAAAAATTATGACGAAATCGAAAAAAAATACAAAAAAAAAAAAATAAAATACAAAAAAAAAATAAAAAAATTTCATTCATAAAAATTATGACGAAATCGAAAATTTCAATGTCAGCGTAAAAAATATAAAAATAAAAATAAGAAAAAAAAACAAAAAACAAAATTCGTCAAATGGAAATCTGAGCATATTATGTGACTTTTATACGAAGCAAAATACCTTAAGGTAGGCAGGGGAAGCAATTGCAGGTAGCAGTTGTTGCTAGCAGGGCAAAAAAAAAAAAAAAATAAAATGTTTTTCTTTTAGCTATTGCGCAATTTGCGAAAAAGTGGCAATTAAAGTAACGATTACTCAAATTACTTGGCTTTGGCAGCAGGCCGCGTCGCGCCATGCCAGCAACGACCCAATTTTAATGCCTCTGCCTCAAAAGAAAAAAAAACTAACGACCACAATATTTATTATTATTTTTATTTTTTTTTGCTACTCCTACTGCTGCTTTTTTATGAGAATGAGAACTACAAAAAAAGAAAAAGAAAAAGTAGTAGAAAAATAAATAGGCAAAAAGGCAGCTTAACGCTTGCAGGCAAAAGCAACGTTAAAGAAAGTCAAGAGAATCGCCAAAAAAAAAATGTAGAAAAATAGCCAGTTGCAGAACTCGTTGCGGCTTAGTCGGATTCAAGAATCAAAAGCTCAAGACTTCAAGACTCAAAACTCATAGTTTGCTGTCGCTGTCGCTGTCGTTGTCGTCGTCGGTTTTTTTTTTTATGGGCAATGGCAAACCGTTAAATTGGACTTGCCTGCAGTTGTTGTTGTTGTTGCTGTTTTAATGCTGACAAAAAGGTTTTACTTGACCCACTCAAAAGTGGGCTTAAAGTGGGTCGACAACTTGCCATGTTGTTGCTGTTGTTGTTGCTGTTGTTGCAGCACACTGCAGTTTTGCTTAAGTGCAACCAAATCGAATTTAGATACTTAGCAACATTTGTTGAGGGCCTCTTTTTGTATATTTGCTCTACTGTCTCACTCACTCTCTCTCTCTGTCTCCGTCTCTCTTTATGTCTATGCCACCTCTCACTTTATGCGATTTTAAGTTAGTTAAGCGGCAAAAGTTGTAAACCATTTGCTAGTCGCGTAGTTTGAATGTTTGTTAACTTCAGCTTCAGCTTCAGTTTCTTGTTTGTTGTTGTTGCCCAAGTTGGAAACTTGACTGCGTCTCAACTTTGTCTCTCTCTGTGTATGTGTGTGTGTTTGCAACTTGTGGAGTGCATAAATTGCAACACTGACATGCAGCAAAGCACGAAAATGTGCATTGAAAAGGGAAAGGCAATAAGAAAAAAAAAACAGACAGAGAGAGAGAGAGACAGTGGCACAGTGTGAAAAGTCTAAATAAATTTAATGAGGTTGCGCTGAGCATACAGCGTAGCGTAGCATATACGGAAGTAGGTTGAACAAGGCAAAACTAATACAAGTCATGGCATAAATCTCTATGTATGCCTATCTCTCTCTCTCTCTCTCTTTGTGTTCTCTAATAAATATTGATGTTGCTTTTCTGTTTTGTTTTTTTTTTCTTTTAGCCAACAATTTTTGTATGCTTTGCAATTTTAGTTACTAATTATAATTATATTGATATATTTCTCACAATATTCTCTCATTAGTTTCTCTCCTCTCTCTTTCTCTGTATATTTGCTGCGCATATTTGGCCATGACTTAATTTGGTTACAATTAAGTTAACCACATTTTGATTGAAATTCTTTTTTTTTTTTTGGCAAATGTTTCTGCATTTAAATCTAGCGAATATTTTTCTGCCATAATTGTTGATAATTATAATTATTATTATTATTATTATTATTATTATTATTATTATTACTATTATTATTGTAATTATTTTGTACGTTTAGTTTAGCTAATAATAAAATATATATAGGCTAAAAATTAATACGTGCATAATTTGATTATCAAATCATTTTGCAATTATAAACAAACATAAATTTTCATTTTAATTTTTATTTATTTTTCTTTACGCATCGTTTTTGTTTTTGAATTATCATTTTAATATAGCAATACGTA